>CM065357.1:2247055-2280759 GCA_033032245.1 Poecilia picta | reverse complement strand
ATTTTCAATTTTTAGATCCTTCCATTTTTTCCCCTCCAAAAATGGCATCACTTCAAAAGGTACCAGGGGGCATGGATTGTTCTTCAAACCGATCCAGTTTGTCTCCTCATCCTGTATCAGCCACTCGACTACAACACGAAGTTGTGCAGCCCAGTAGTACAGTTTCAGATTAGGCAGACCAAGGCCCCCTATTTCTCTTGGGCTTAATAATAATTTCTGTCTGATTCTTGGTTTCCTCCTTTGCCAAATGAAATTATTAAGAATTTTATCCAAAAAATTAAAAGTGGGGACTGGTATCCAAATAGGTAGTGCCTGAAATAGATACATTAATCTCGGGAGCAAGTTTATTCTCACCGTTTTTATTCTGCCCAAAAGGGACAGAGGGAGAATCTCCCATCTATTCAGGTCGGACTTTATTTGTGTGATTAATCTACCATAATTTCCATTAAATAGTTGCGAGGTTTGTGGAGTAATCATCACACCTAGATATTTGAATCCCCTCTTGGACCAATTAAAATTGACCTCTTTATCTAAACCTGTAGGCCATTTGCCCACTAACATCATGGCTTCAGACTTGGTTTCATTAATTTTGTAGCCTGAGATTTCTCCAAACTCTTTTAAGCTAGACATGAGACTGGGTATTGAGCTCAGAGGGTTAGAAATATACAGAATAATGTCATCTGCATATAATGAGATTTTATGGGTTACTCCTCCTGCTGTTACTCCATGGATTTTAGGGTCTGACCATATCCTTTCTGCCAGGGGCTCGATACTAATAGCAAATAGTAGAGGCGAAAGGGGACATCCCTGCCTAGTTCCTCTTTTTAAACCAAAGTTCTTTGAGGAGTATCCATTCACCCGTACTTTGGATGTGGGTCCAGAATATAGCACACTTATCCACTTGATGAAATCCCATTTTTTCCAATGTGTGCTTCAGATACTGCCAATCCACCCTATCAAATGCCTTCTCAGTATCCAGGCTGAGTAGCATTGAAGGATCCTGTTTTTTGTCTCGCCACCGAGATCACATTTAAGGTTCTCCTAATATTATTTATCCCTAAACGACCCGTTATAAACCCTGTTTGGTCTGGTTTGATTATTGTGCGTATACATTTTTGAATACGATTTGCTAGTTTTGTAGTTAAAATTTTTAAATCACAGCAGAGCAAACTTATTGGTCTGTAGGACGAGCAATTTATGGGGTCTTTACCTTTTTTGGGAATTATAGATATTATTGCTTCTGACCAAGACCTTGGGGGGTCCTCATTTGTGAGGGCATAATTAAATACTCTTTGTAATAGGGGCGTGACCTCAGCTTTAAAATGCTTATAAAATTCCACAGGGAATCCATCAGCTCCTGGCACCTTGTTGTTCTTAAAGTTTTTTATGACCTCCTCAATTTCCTGTTTTGTGATTGGATCCCTCAATGCCCTGGCATCACTTTCTGTTAATTTTGATAACTTAATTTTACTCAATTGACTCTCAATCTTCTCCATTTTACTCTCTATGTCCTCTGAGTCATAAAGTGTCTCATAGTAAGCTGAGAAAGCTTCTGCAATGTCCTTAGGTTGGGACAGTACTTTCCCTGCCAAAGGGTTTATTATCTTTTCCACTGTGTGATCTGCCTGTTTCTTGCGCAACTGAAACACTAGTAGCCTGCTGGCCCTATTCCCCGATTCATAATACTTTTGATTGGCAAATCTTAATGCCCCCTCTGCCTTATGCGTCAGCAGAATATCCAGTGTCAGTTTGTATTCACCAAGAGATTTTAAAGTAGTTTCATCATTAGTCTTTTTATGATCCGCCTCCAATTGTCTTATGCAGTTTTCTAATTCTACTTGTTTTTTATCGCGATCTCTTTTTATTTGGAATGACAAAGAAATTAGCTTCCCCCTCAGCACAGCTTTAGCAGCATCCCAAAGGGTGGAGACCGATACTTCCCCATTGTCATTGTGTTCCATATACTCTGTCCAGTCTTTCTTAATTCTTTGAACTATTTCTGGGTAGTTTAGAAGCAAAACATTCATTCTCCACTGTCTGGGTTGTTTATCATTCTCTAGGTTTATTTTCATAACGACCGGACTGTGGTCTGATATCGTTATTGGTTCAATATGACAATTTGTAACTTTATGTGCATCCCTCTTTAAAACAAAAAAGAGATCTATTCTGGAATAGCTTCCATGGACGTTTGAGAAAAAGGTGTAATCACGTTCTTTCGGGTGGGTTTGACGCCATATATCTACCAGCCCCATTTCTTCAATCAAACTGGGCAGAATTTTAGCTTCTGGGACACTGGTCTTTGTTCACATGGGTATTTATCCATTTTGTGGTTCATCACACAGTTAAAATCCCCTCCAACTATTATAAATCCATCAGCTTTTGTTGTCAGAAGAGCTGAGATATCTTTGAAGCAGCTAGGATAATCTTGATTAGGCGCATAAATGTTTAAGAGGGATATTCTCACCCCTCTAATTGTACCTATCGCCAAAATATAGCGTCCCTTTTTGTCTTCATACTTGTTCTCTAAAACAAAGGCTAGTGATCTATGACATAAAATGGCAATTCCTCTATGCCTGCCCCTCTCACATGAAGCACTGTAAACCTGTCCCACCCACGCCCTTCTGAGTTTTTTATGTTCTGTCTCATTAAGGTGGGTCTCCTGAAGCATTGCAATTGAACAGTTCAGTCTTTTCAGCTGGGTCAGAATTTTATTTCTCTTTATCGGATTATTTACTCCATTTATTTTATAAGTGATTACTGTTAATGTTTCCATTTTTATAGTTTAAGGTTGTTGTGCTGGGTGCTGTGCACAAAGTGCCTGGGCGATGGTCCTCCAGGATGTCCCCAAAGTGTCCTCACACCGCCATGGTTGTAAAGTTTGCTTCATTCAATTTCCTCCTTCTCCCGACCCCACCGTTTTGTAGCTTTTATTTTTTCCAACAATTATGTTATAGCCTGAATCTATGTATTTAAGTCAATATTTTATGATAAATGATACTCCCTTACAGGTCTAGTTTTGTATTTTTTTGTATTGTACAATTATTGTCCATTATTTTCTATATTCTTTTCCACATGTTTTTTCTATTAACCTTACATCCAGTTCTAGATTTGCTTGACATGACGACCTTACTCAGGACCAGCCGCTCTCTCCTTTCTGTTGTCACCATGGATGATGGCTCTGATCTCAGCAGGGTTCAGCTGTTGGCTCTTCCTCTTCTTTCCCTGGGTTGTCCATCCATCCCGTGTCAACTTCTCTTCCAGTATCTCTCTGTCCTCCAGGGATGATTCAATGCCGAGATCTTTCAGTGTAGAGTGTGCTGCCAGAAGTGAGGGGAAAAGCTTTGTGCCCCCGTTCAAGAAGAGTTTCAGCTGGGCTGGGTATGGTGACTGGGCTTTAATGTTCTTTTCTTTTAGCTTTTTTATTACCTCTCGGACCTTTTTCCTTTTCTTCTGCAGGTCAGTCATGGTCGAAATAAATCGTGTGCTCCAGATACTTTATGTTTCTCTGCTTCCAAGCTTGTATCAGCACTTTTTGTTTTACGTTAAAGTCCAGAAACCGGGCTATAATGGATCTTGGGGGCGCCACCGCGGCTTTAGGCTTTGGACCTAACGCTCTGTGTGCTCTTTCAAGTTTAATGTCAACTTCTTCCGGTAACTCTAGAGAAGCACTCAGAAACTCTATAATAAACTTTACCATGTCTTCTTTTTCTGTTCCCTCTGGGACGCCATACAGCCTGATGTTATTACGGCGGAGTCTTTTTCCATGTCGTCACATTTAGCCATGAGGATAGCTTCTCTTTCTAGCAAATGTCCCAGTGCTCTCTCCTGCCGTATACTTCTGTCCTCCGTAGCACTAACTCTGTCCTCCGCCTCAGTCAATCTGCTGTCCAGCCCCTCCATTCGTTTCTTTAAGTCCTCCATGGATGATTCTACCCGGTTTAGAGAGCTCTTCAGGTCCCGGAATGAGTCGGTGTTCTCCTGCCGCAGTTTTTGTAATTCCGCTAGCATCGCTGCTTCCCCGCTAGCATCTCCTGTAGCTTTCAACGGTGTAGCTTCGGCTAACGTTAGCTGCTTGGAGCCCGCTGTAACGTCGTCTTTTCTACCAGCCTTCATATCTTTCTTCTCTGTATTTTGACTGGAACTCAGTCCTCTTGTGCCCTTTCCTTTTAGTTTAGTAGACATTTATCACTTTTCATTACTTTGTAGGCTATTTATTGTGGGTTTGGCGGAGCAGCAAAGTTATGCGTCCGTCTCCTCCATTGCCTTCCCGGAAGTTCTCCAGTGAGATATATTCAGTTCATTTCAAAAGTTATTTGGTACACAGTGAAGAAAAGCTTCTTACCCAATCAAGTCTGAACAAAAGGGACAAGAAGAAGGAGGCAATTGTGTGAGCACAAAGAACCAGTCAACATTCTCAGTGCAATTGCAGAAGTCTAAGTAATGTCTTGTAAATAAAAGTTAACCAATGGGAATTCCCTTAGGCAGCCAGGGCAGGTCTTCACATCAGCACATGTTGACGTTTTGTAGTTTGCAATGAAGAGAGGTAGAGGTAGTCAACTAGGACATTAAAAAGCATTCAGATACCATAATCCAACCAGAAAACAAAGATGCAGTGACAAATTGCTTTTTGGAATTATATAAAGTATATGAAAACCACAACTTATTTCAAAAATAACTTGACTTTAATTTTAGCCTTTCCACAAAATTTTCCACATGAAAGTAAATGCGTCATCAGACAAAATGCCCAGAATTTTGTGTAAATTATAATAATCCACACTGTGGAATCAAGCAAGCTACAATAATGTCACCGTAGGCCTGTCACAATAAGCAATAAAACAGTTTGTTGTATGATTAATTAAAACAAGCTCAATAATTTCAATTTGCATGATTTATTATTCTTCTCTTTTCTCTCTTTCTACCAAACACTGAATGAACAAAATCTTCAGTCTGGTGTTTTGGTCTCAGCTCTTTTTCTAAGAACAGTTTTCTGTACAGAGACTTCATCTTTCATTTTATTTGGTTATTTCATTTATTTTGGATATTAAATGTCTTCCAGTTCCTGTACTAAATGTTCAATAGTATTTATAGTTTGTTGCTCTTTGAGAACATGTTTCTGCACTATTATGCCATTACAACAATATTATAGTTGATCAGAATAACTTCTCGAACAAGAAAAAATTATTACTGTGAAGGACTAGTCCCAACCACCTTAAACATCTTCCAGTAGTATGTAGAAACTAGTTGAATTTACTGATTGTTGTCCTTAGAAACCAAGTAACTTAAGCATAAGTATTTATTTGTTATTAGAGACATTTATGAAGCTGACTAAATGGGATGAAAACCCACAAATGCACAAACAAAGAGCTTGTTAGATTTGGAGGGTGGAGTTGATTAAAAGCTTTCAGTTAAGTTTATTTTTTCAAATGAAATTTGACAGCATTATTCATACTGTTTAGTTGAAAAAAGAAACTTGTTTTTGAAGACCAATTTTCAAAGTCAAATTTTCTTTTTCTCGTGTTTAAGTCATGTGCATGTAGAAAAGAAATTTTCTAGATTATGTCATGTTTATGACGGTGTCATGTCAGTCTTATGCACACCCCTTCAAATAAAGTGTTACCAAATATTTTCAGGTTGGTTTCTTACAAAGACACAGGAAAAGAAAAATGTACTTAAGTGGTTAAAAAGACATAAAAAAGTGGAATGATATTTTTTCTCCTCATTTACCAGTTAGGGCTTGTCTCCTAATTCAACAAGCTAACTTCATAAACCTTAGTAGGTGTAATATTCTATTAATAGTATACATCTGTCTCTTTACCAAGCTCCACCGACAGGCAACCAGTACATGCTGAATCATGTTACAATGCAGCGTTTTGGCAGAAAACCATAAAGAAAAGCCTATTCTAAAACAAATAAAACAATGTCTGGCGTGAGAACCATTTCAAAAAGTGCCTGGGACAAAAATTACAAAGTGACTTCACCAATCTATCCTGTTTTTATTTTTATTTTTTACAAAATAGTCTTGAGAAACCACATAATGTGATTCACTAGTTTACTCTCGATTAGATTATCTTTTCAACTTCTATAGGTCAAGAGCATAATATGCAATAAACTACAAGTTTAAACGTATTAAGGGACTCAGAAGGAGATGTGATCTGTTTTTTTAACATACCAATTGAAAAATACCCCTGATAGTTTTTAAAGCTAATTTATCTTCATTCTTGATTCCTTAAATCAAATTATTGGTTACTTTATTTTCCTGTAGATTATTAGTTTGTCTTGTTCTTTTCAGTTTTACAAATTAGTGTACTGCATAGAATGGAACTGGCCTAGATAAAGAATTTTTTGGGCTAAAATATTTCAACTAAAATATTAAGTCTTAGAGAAAAGTGCTCTGTGAGCAGTGTTTGATCTATTGTTCTGTAAAACCACACATCGTCAGGCAGGTATTCAGAAACATTGGTGTTGCCAGGAATTGTGATTCAGAAACAGGGGTGCCACCAGGAATTGTGGGCCCCCTGACAAAAAAATTGTTTGGGCACCCCACATATCTGCTGTTACAATTTTTTGAGTCTATTTGACTCAAAAAACCTAGCCGAAACCTCTCAGCCTCGCACACTAGCTCCGGCTGAGAGGTTTCGGCTAGAAATAGTCGGCCTCACCTCGACGCATGGCTCTGGTTCCGGAACCAGTCTCCTTGAGAGGGGCTGGACGTACTTCCACTCTGGAGTTGCCCACGGCGAGAGGCGCCGGGCAGGAGTGGGCATACTTGTTGCCCCCCATCTTGGCACCTGCACGTTGGGGTTTACCCCGGTGAACGAGAGGGCAGCCTCCCTCCGCCTACGGGTGGGGGGACGGGTTCTGACTTGTCTGTGCTTACGGGCCGAACAACAGTTCAGATTACCCACCCGTCTTGGAGTCCTTAGAGGGGGTACTGGAGAGTGCCCCTCCTGGAGACTCCCTTGTTCTGCTGGGGGACTTCAACGCTCACGTGGGCAATGACAGTGAGACCTGGAGGGGCGTGGTTGGGAGGAACGGCCCCCCTGATCTGAACTCGAGTGGTGTTCTTTTGTTGGACTTCTGTGCTCGTCACGGTCTGTCCATCACGAACACCATGTTCAAGCATAAGGGTGTCCATACGTGCACTTGGTTTTCGTCCTGGTCGTGGAACACTGGACCAGCTCTACACCCTCAGCAGGGTCCTGGAGGGTGCATGGGAGTTCGCCCAACCAGTCTACATGTGTTTTGTGGACTTGGAGAAGGCGTTCGACCGTGTCCCTCGGGGGGCCTTGTGGGGGGTTCTCCGGGAGTATGGGGTACCGGGCCCTTTGATACGGGCTGTCAGATCCCTGTATGACCGGTGTCAGAGTCTGGTCTGCATTGCCGGCAGTAAGTCGGGCTCGTTTCCGGTGAGAGTTGGACTCCGCCAAGGCTGCCCTTTGTCACTGATTCTGTTCATTACTTTCATGGACAGAATTTCTAGGCGCAGCCGAGGTGTTGAGGGGATCCGTTTTGGTGGCCTTCGGATCGCATCTCTGCTTTTTGCGGATGATGTGGTCCTGATGGCTTCATCAGATCGTGATCTGCGGCTCTCGCTGAAACGGTTCGCGGCCGAGTGTGAAGCGGCCGGGATGAGGCTCAGTGCCTCCAAATCCGAGGCCATGGTCTTGAGCCGGAAAAGGGTAGAGTGCCTTCTCCGGGTCAGGGGGCTCGTCCTGCCTCAAGTGGAGGAGTTTAAGTATCTGGGGACCTTGTTCACGAATGAGGGAAGAAGGGAGCGGGAGATCGACAGGCGGATTGGGGCGGCGTCTGCCGTGAAGCGGGCGCTGTACCAGTCCGTCGTGGTGAAGAGAGAGCTGAGTCAAAAGGCGAAGCTCTCGATTTACCGGTCGATATACGTTCCCACCCTCATCTATGGTCATGAGCTTTGGGTCATGACCGAAAGAACGAGATCACGGATACAAGCCACCTAAATGGGTTTCCTCCGCAGGGTGGCCGGGCTCTCCCTTAGAGATAGGGTGAGAAGCTCGGTCATCCGGGAGGGACTCAAAGTAGAGCCGCTGCTCCTCCACGTCGAGAGGAGCCAGTTGAGGTGGCTCGGGCATCTGGTCAGGATGCCTCCTGGACGCCTCCCTGGTGAGGTGTTCCGGGCACGTCCCACCGGGAGGAGGCCCCGAGGAAGACCCAGGACACGCTGGAGGGACTATGTCTCTCGGCTGGCCTCGGAACGCCTTGGGGTTCCTCCGGAGGAGCTGGAAGAAGTGGCTGGGGAGAGGGAAGTCTGGGCCTCCCTTCTGAAGCTGCTGCCCCCGCGACCCGATCCCGGATAAGTGGAAGAAAATGGATGGATGGATGGATGGATATTTGACCCATAAGAAGTGTCACAATTTTAAAGGCTTGCATCTGCCTTGCTTTCTTTGGTTCAATACTGGTTCATTATTTACGTCTCATAAATTTAACATCCAACAGTCCACATCCAGTATGCAAGTAGGTTGCTTACATTTTTTCTATTAGTTTTAGATTTCTGAAATGTCTCTCCCCATGAGCAACAGCCAGCATGCAACTACACATAAAGCAATCCAGACTTCTCAAAAATCCTATGTAGTTGCATTTTATTCAATGCAACTACATAGCATTGAATATGTAGTTGCATTACATATGCAACTACAGTACATAACTTTAATAAAATTATGTTTTCTCCATATTTGTTAAAGCTGTCACCATGTCGTAGCAGTTTGTTATGAGACAGATAATCTGTGAAAACAATCAATCTCCTCCATCTCCTTCCTGAATTACTATTACTGGTTAAAGTAATGCATTGTTCTGACCAAAACGACCAATGAGAATTAGTAGGACGCTCTTAGCACTGTCAGTTAGCCTCATTCACTCGCTGCTAAATGTGCTAATGGTGGAGAAACAACTTATGAAACCGTTTATCTGTCGTCGTTGGTAGCTATGCTAACTAAACTGAGCATTCAAAGTTTGAATTTGCATAGCTCTGTGCTAGATTACCTCTACCACAGATTACCTTTCATACCATACTGTCACAACATAATGACAGTTTTAAAAAATATGTGAAAAAAATATTTGTATAAAATTTACATACTGCAGCTTTAATTTCACTTGGGAGAGAACAGGTCAGTAGGGACGTGGGTTAGAGCTGCTGCTCACTCACTCATCTGTTAAATGGTAAAAGGTACAAGGGACAAGTTAAATATATGAATATGTTGGCAATTTCTTTCCTTAAGCCATTAAATGCTAGTGAAATGGAGGCAAACAGTAGTCTGTAGCTAAGCTAATTATGCTAAATGGTTGATAATCTCACACAGTCCTCTCTTGGAGAAAATCTGGGTTATAAACTAAGACTCTTGCCTTTTTCTCTCTCCCGCTCCCTTCTTTATTTTTGAAAACCTGATTTTATAACTTTTCTTAGCAGCATAGTAATAGTTGTTCGTGGCAGCTCCAGCTGAATACAGCAGCAAGCACTCCCAGCAGGAACAAACCATGTCATGCAGATCCAGGGGGAGTTCAGGGCAAACATAGATGTGTGTTTTTTGGTCTGGCAGGGGTAACATTACATTTTTACTACTAAAACAATCTTTGAAAAGACAATATGATAAATTTTGCATTTGACAGGACCCCGATTTTTTTTTTTAATTTCTATGAACAAAAATAAATAATTACATTGTGGAGGGCCCCCTGTTGGTCAGGGCCCCTAGAATTGTCAACACTTTTCCCCCTTATATCACGCCCCTGTTCACAAAACAACTGAAAACGCAGACAGCTGATTGGCTGTTATTTGGAGATAATCAGGTGGTGCCCCAACTTGGAAAGTTTGATTGAAATTACCAACTTTGTTTATAATTGCTTATCAGTTATTCAATAGCCAAACCAAACACAAAAATGATCACACAAGCTTTGCTTTGAAAGAAAAACAATCTGTTTTATCAAGATACAATGACTTTTTTTAGTATAAAAGTAAAAAGCAGTTGTATTCTTTATATTAAAATAATAAAAAGAATAAGATACAGAAAGAAACAGAAAAAATATGAGAATATCAACCTTTCGGTGTTAAACTCATTTGTTTGGAAGGATTTGTTGATTTAAAAGTTTGTTGCCCTTTTTTAAAAAATAAGGTCTATGAATAGTCAGCAATTTTTTTTCTAAGTCCACCAAACAAAAGCATTCTGCATATAACAGCTTTCAGCTCGTGTATGCTTTTAAAGCAAAGTGAGGTTCTCGTGAAAAATTGAATGCCCCATGGGGAATAATAATGCCTCAAACTAGAAAAAGCTGGAAAATAATTAATATTTTATTCAGCTCTTCTCATAAGCAGACTTGTCAACTTACCAGAGAACGGACAGAATCTATGGGTGCCTGAAAACCATGGCCACATTCTACAACAGATCTACTGATGAAAACTACAATCTGTAAGTCTGCAATGTGCAATTTTATTTAAAAAAATAGTTTTAAAACACTTTACATATATTCTCTTCACTTTTAGTCATGATTTATCTGAAGTAAATAATTAGACATGGGATTTGGACCTCTCAGTTGCAATTAGTAAATTCCTTTCTCTAAATAGTTGTGCTTGGTTGAAATGCCATAAATGTGACATTCCCAAAGGTCACAGACAAGGTTTTTCTCCTCTTGCTTCTGTTTCTGTCTCGTCTTCAATTCCTCTCCTTTTCTCTCTTTCCTTGTTTTGCCGTTGTTTTTTTTCTTTGAGAAATTTCACAATTTTGAGTTAACACCCACTCCATCCATTCATCCATCCATCCATCCATCCATTCTCTTTACACACTTGTCCCTTAGTGGGGTCGGGAGAGGTGCTGGTGCTGTTGCTGGTGCTAAAATATATTTAAAATAAGCTAGTTCTAAAACGTAGCTATATCTTCAATAATTAGGTAAAATTAATGGTATTTCAAATGAGGAAATCCACTTTAAATTATATCCAGGTTTCAATTAAAGTAATGTTTTACCTAGGATATTTCTAGTGAAACTTACACTAAGTTGAATTAAAATAACTGAAAAGGGTAGTTCTCTTTAATTTAGAACATCGCTAGTTTCCTTGTGTATGTGTTTGACCATTTGATAAAATTCTAGACAGGGTCATAAAACATCTGTCTTTATTTCAATGAAAAATAATCCTTCTTTGTTCTTAAAAATGAAACTCGCTAAGGACACTCCCCTCAGTACAGCATCGAAGGAAAAACACGCCCTCCGTTTAAAGTGTGGGACCTGGAACATAAAACTTTAGATCGCCATCGGGTCTCTGGAGAAACATCCAGGGCGTTTGGGTGTTTTCTTTGTATTGTTTCGTCGTGTGTGTGATGTCTGTCATGTAAGGTTCCTGGTTTCATTCAGTTCTGTTAGTTCCATTTGTTGTTGTCTAATAAATGTCGTTATGCTTTTGGACGTAGAAACCGAGTTGTCTTATAAGTTCAGCTGATACAATGACGACTTCAATGAATCCGGGCAGAGGAGGAAATAAACGAGTCAAAAGGTTTTTAATTATTCCTCTTCTGAAATTTTAACAGCGTCTATCTCCAGCTAACATTCTGGGCGAGAGGCGGGGTCACCCTGGAAAGGTCGCCAGTCTGTTGAAGTGCTAAGACCCAGTCTTCTATGAGAAATACCAACATATTGCAGGCAGGACTCTGGCTCTCCACCTACATCACTTTTAGCACTGCATTTCTGGAGCAGTCCAAAAACCAGTCACATTGTCCTAAACTAGCAGTTCTCAACGTGGGCAGTACCGCCCCCCAGAGGATGGCAGGGAGTGCTGGCGGACATTTTCACAAAATAGGGGTGCTGGTATGCCTTTGGAGGGCGATTGGTCGAAGGTAAACTTTACACCTTAAATGCACAACATTTAGATTTAAAGCAACTTGTATAGTGTAACTTTAAAACATGCCTGGCTGCAACTGTATCGATGGCAGCTCTTCTTCTATTCAGTGTTTGTTAGCTTCTGTTAGCTTCTTGGCGCAGCTCCGTTCTTCTGCTACTGGTAGCTAAAATCACAATACCCTCACTGTGTATTTCTCTGAAAAATGAACCCATTCCAATACAGAAATAAAGAAATCCCTCCATGGGTGATACCACGATAGAGAGCTTTCATTTTATAGCGTTAACACCGGTGCTGTAAGTGGTCCAGTATGAAACGGGGGTGATAGAACAACACAGCACTTTTACATTTCAATAATCAGAATGCAGAAATTGTTTCCGTTGTTTTAAAAGGTTTATGTCAGTCTGTCTTTTCCCCATCGATGCGCTTCCTGACCGCCCTGCACCTAGGGGGTTAAAAAAACATTGAAAAATCAACACATTATGTGAAACCAGTGGCACAACTACACATTTTTTAGGTGGATGTGAAAACATAAATCAGACCCCCACCCCTCAGAAGGAAGGGACAGCAACATACATCTGGTTGAGTTGAAGGGCTTTGCTAATGTATGAGTAGCATTTGAACTTTTCCACATTTTGTCAGGTTATGATCACAAACCTGGGTTTTTATGTGTCTTACCAACACAAAGGAGGGCTGGGGGTATCAATTTAAATATCGGGTATGGTATCGGATTGATACTAGGGCGATATGATACTGATGATATGATACTGATATGATACCAATCTGATACTATTAGATTGATACATATCTTCCAATTACATGTGGAAGATGATATCTCTTTTATATGTCCTCCAAATACTTGAATGTCCTCTCAGAGTTCATGCCAGCGTATATGCAGGATTAAAAATGTCAAACATGAAGTTGAGAACAGCATTTCATGCCTTTGTTCTGTTTGTACTCAAAATATCTTTCAAATACAATGTATTGAATTCCGTCCTCAGATCAGTTTGATTACTTATTTAAGCAGCTAGAAAGGACTTTTTGTAACTCAAAAATATAGACTATTCCTGAAATATGAATATGGCTGAATATTAACAAAGGAAAAAAATAATATTCCTACTTAGGTAGATTATAATTATAGACTCAGTTAACCTAATAACGTTAGGATGTGGACCAAACCCAATGCACTGATTAAAATGATTAAGCAGAAAATAAACCAGGTGTAAAAAGATAGACCCTACCACTGCTGTCTGATGAGTTCATCAACCCTAATCTTGTTGCTGTTAACGATTTCATGTCATTTATCTTTATTTGCTGAAGAAGGATGCTGTGCATTGATGAACAACTTACCACAAATATAAATAGACTCAATTACAGCCAAGGCTGATTTCCATTGTTTGTCCCTCTGCCAGATGAACAGGCCATTCAACCTAAACTTACAAAAAAATTACATACTAAACAAAAAGCAAGCACTAACAAAACCCCTCTAGTAAGTAAATACTTAAAGCAAAAGACATGTAACACGTTTTATTTACTTTCGCTGCTCAATGGGAAGAAACACATTGACAATAAACAGTTCCTTATTTCATTACTTTGGCTGAATCATAATAAACTGCTTTGTTATGCCTTGGAAATCAACACTAGCAAAACTGCTACATTGCTTTCATAGACAGCTCCTTTTTCTGTCGAAAGTAGACAATATTTAAATTATATTTAGCTCTCTAACTCTTACTTTAATAAGAAGAGTTTGAAATGGGAGCGGCTGAGCGTTAGCACTGACCGACAGTTTCGTATGGGAGCCGAGAGCAGAGGGGTTACTGAAGCTGACAGACAGTAAAACAAAATAAAGTATGCCTTTATTTCTTACCATCTTCAATGTAACGCCTTTAAAACCACAAAAGAATATCTGAATATTTTCTAGAAAACTCTGATGCTGACCTTTACTTTAAGTTATGATCCTTCCCAAATATTCAATTCCTGCATATTTATAGGTTCTCAGCCATCCAGGACATGAAAAAAACCCCATCAAAAATAAAAGTTTAAAGCAACTTAAGTTATAATTTAAATAACACATGAATCGTATTGAGAACCACTGCAATAAATCGATATTTATGAGGAATTTTATTAAGTGGAGTTACTTATTAAAACTTGTTTTATTTAGAGTCTTAAGTTTTTGCAAAGGTGTAGCAGAGATTAAATGAATCAAACTCATATCTAAGCAACATTTGAATCTTAGTTTGACTTCTATGGATCTCAACAGGTTGTTTCCTGAGAAAAACACTTTGGTTATTCATTGCTACTTACTAGTCATTTCTGATGGTGCAACTTGAACACACACACACACAAACACACACACACACACACACACACACACACACACACACACACACACAAAATTAACCACATTTTACTATAACTTTGCCGACCCCCCCAAAATTGCTCTTAAAAATGTCCCTGTTTATTGTCCCCCCAATAACGAGATGGGATTTACGCCCTTGACAGCTGTTATGTTTAAAGTTTGATGGCGAGCCTTGTGTTTGACACATGTCGTGTAGAAAATCTCAATTATTCAAATTTCCTTGACCTATGATAACCACGCAGACTTGACTGGACGAAACAGTGTGTCCTGGTGTGGGTGGAGAGATAAGGCGATGGTTCAGATGGTGTTCAATCTGGAACGGAGGATAAGATTTATGATTTATTGATTCTTTTTTATTTATTATTTTTGATGGAGAAAATTTTGACAGAAATTACCTTAGATTTCTTTCCTTTCCACGATGAAGAGAAACTTGAAAACTTGAAGATGATCAAGTCAGTCCTGATCTGAGCCCAATTTATTGCGCATTTCACTTTCTAAAGACTAAACTAATGTGATACAACTACTATCTCAAGCAACTGGACAAGCAACTCCACATTGTTATTGGTAACTCTTCCAGTAATCTCACTTATTTGAAGCGACCAGTGAAACAAGTGCCAGTGTCAATGTATTAGTCTTTTCAGAAATTGAAGAGCTTACATCTCGGATAAATAAGCAAGTTTTTTGCTGAGCAGTTATGCAATGTTAATGCAAAAAATATCCTCTGTATGAGAACAGCTTTAATTTTAATGTAGCATCATTCCCTTATTAATGCAATAGCTGTCATTCAAGACAGTTTATACAAGGAGGGAGTTAAATACGTGTTTAACCTTTTAACAGCAAGACTTCTTGCTTCAAATAAACTTCACATCCTGACTATTGTCAACTTAAATGATGTTGAGTGGTATGATTAGACATCAACATAACCGGAACCTATAAACCACTGTAAACCCATCATGTAATTAATTAACATCTATATTTGAATTCACTGCTCCTCTTCAGATTTTATGGTCCCATTAATCACATGCATTATGGCGCCGATCACTCTCCTGGCAGAGTTAATTGTAGAACCGTAATGAAGCTGCAGAGGTCTTATAAGAATTACAGTGAGATGTGATTGATAAACAGTTGAAGGAAAATTGATTTACTGGTGTCTGGGTGCTTCATAAGCAACATTGATGAGTGTTTTAAGACAGCTGCATATTTGCCATCTCCACTCCTGCCTCCCTCAGCACAGGGGTCCTGTACTGGATTTAAAGGGATAGTTTGGATTTTTTGTTTTGTTTTTGAAGTGTGGTTTTATGAAGAGGTTTTCAGCAGTATCTACAGTAGGTGGCTGTCATTCAGAACTTCAAAGCAGTGTTATATTGTTGTTGTTTTTGTGCACATTTTTTGGAGTCGCATTGTGAAAGGTTGACTCAAATGGCAAAATTCAAAAAAACTTTCCCTAAAGTTATTTTGGGAAACTTTATTTCCCAAAACTTTGAAAATGTTCATGCTCACTTGGGATGAGTTTTGAATTTTCAGAAAAAGAGTTGATTTGCTAAAGGAAAGATGGAAACACATGCCAAAAAGTTCGGACATAACAAACCTTCACATTCACTGTGGGTCTGTGGCTAACAAGAGGTGTAAAACTCAAGTTTCTAAGTCAAAACATCCAGCTCAGATGAAATTCCGTTTTATGTTTTGAAACATTTTAGAAGTTTGCTAAAAATTCATGAGACAATTGAATGGAAACACAGCTAGTGAGCTCAGCCTAAATCCAAACTGTACACAGCAGTTATTTTTGATTAAATTAGCATTTTGGATGCTTTTGCACTTTTGCTTTTAATTTTGTTACATTGTATAAAAAAACATGTTCTGCAAAAAGATACATTAAAAATTAGAGACAGAATGTATGACAGAATTTAAGACATGTAAGACAGAATTTATGTATCATTATTCTCTTTTTTAATGAAAGATTCTTGTTAATTTGTCTGTATTTCACTGTACTGTATTGTATTTATGCTGATTGTAACTTGAGGGACTACAGATAAAAACAAGTCTTTATGGTTAACTCTGTTATAATATGTGATATACATTGTCAGGTTTATAACACAGTATTCATCTGAACCCCTAAATTCACGAATGTCAAGATTTTTTTTTTTTTGCACTGGGGAACTTTATTGTAGGGTAATCACATTTTGATTTCCAAAGAGTCTCCAAAGAGAAATATCTGGGAAACAACTTCTACCAAAGGGACCATTACTTCCCACTTGCCATCCTGTCTGACCCCAAAGCAGAGGTGTTCCTGTTTACACATTAATATAAATGATAAATGCCAGTAAAGAGTGTGTAAGCTTTATGAGGCTGCAGTTTTCATTTTGGGTCCAAATTATACTGGTTTCTTAGTAAGTCAAATATTTCTTTTTGATAAAAATGTGATAAATTATGTAATCAATTAATTCATTTTTTATTCACCTTTCACCACTAATTTTCAGTGTCAGAAACTTTGCACAAGGCAAAAATGATTCATTTTTAAGCAGCTAAATCTTAGTGAGTTGTCAAAAAAAAGATAAAGAAAGAACACTGTAAAACATTTGAACAGATTTTTATTGGGGAACTGATTGAAGGAACAACCTGAATGATTATGAACCATATTGTTTCTTTTCGAGCTCATATTTACCAAACAAGCTGATTAACAGAATAAGACTCCTAATTATTTTAACAATTTTATGACAATGTTATGCTGTCAAGAGTATCGACAGGAATCTCAACAAAAATCAAGCAATAAGAAAAATACCTTTATGTTGTCTTTTTTTCAGTTTTACAATTAAAGTAAGTGAATTTTAAAAACTACAGAACAATATATCACAATTAAAGAAGAAAAACATCTGGTTCTAGAATTTGGTTGACAACAATAAAATATAAACTAAGTGCAGAAAAGATCAGGTCTTTTTTTGTGATTACCATAAGAATAAGGAGGTAAGGTAAGTAGCAACCCAAACCTGCAGATCAAAGAAATTGATTAAATGATAATCAGTGTCTTTTAAAGCAAATGTTTCAGGAGTTTGATGCACAGTAGCATTCAGGTGTGTTAATAAAATAATCAAAGACATCAGCAAAATAATCTCACAGAGGCAGTTAGTGCTGTACATCAGTCCAGTCAATCTGGATTTAATCTCTCTACAATAGCAGAGAACGCTTATATGTGAATGTTATTTAAAACTTCAAATTTTTGTTGAAAAGAACTTTAAATCAGGGAGTGCAGTGCTTGAAAAACTGCAGGAACTGAAAGATATAAGTAACACCATGCTACCAATTTCAAGAATAGCTGCAAGCAGAGAAAGAGGTCAGGCTGCAGAAAATATCACCTGGCATCCCAAAGGGATGCCAGCAAGGTGCATGATATTTTCACCTGGCCAGGTGATATTTGGAGGGTGATATTTTCACCCTCCACTAGGTTGCCTTCAACAACCTAGTGGAGGGCTGGGGTGGGGATTGAGGTTTGCCCAAAGCACCAAACAAGCTAGACACAAGCGTCACTTCCTGTTGTTGCTGTCGCACTCTGTGGAGATGTTTATGTTTGAGGCTCTCTTAACTTCATCTAGTTTCTCTGTCCTGAAACCTCACTGAGTTATTCTGACACTTAAGTATGTTAAAATACATTCTTTCTATTTGTGCTTTTTACATTTTAGGAACTCTTTGTGTTTCACATTGTTTATTCAGTTTGGTGGTAAGGACTATTTACCTTACCACCAGACTAGCCAAAGTAAGCATGTTGTGAATGAGGATGCATGTGGACAGGGAGTTTTATTGTTGTTGATGTTGTGTTTCTTTTACAAAAAAAGGTTTTTCTAATGTTTTGAAATTGAGTCTTTTTTGATGCAACTTCTCCAGCTGTGAAAAATACCCACTCACATGAGTCTGGAGAGCAAAGAAATTGTAAGGAAAGAGAAAATATTTGGATAGATTGTCTTTTGGTTGTCCCAGGATAGTATCCTTCCATCTGGAACCGCAAAGGATCAGAGATTCCTCTGGCAGATGCATCCAGTTAACAGAAAAGCTTCCTTACAGACACAGTTTGACGCGTCAGTGTGTGTTTGAAACAGTTTTCGTATCAGTCACATGACTCTCTTATGGCAGTGTGCGCACCGACACGGGGTTTTGCTTTATGAGCTTGGTGCATGCACCGACGCATTGGTGTTGCCGGACCCATCACTATTTACTAGTATGCTAAAATAAAAACAGCTACTTAAATACTGCAGTAGCTTTACATGCAATACATGTTATTTTTGAATGTGCCCAGAGGACGCTCACTGAGGAGAGAAAGCATTAGTGAGCAACCACAAGGTGGGAGAAAGTGGATGGGGGCTGCTGGGTGACAATCATCTGGCGTCGCAGCCTGCGACCACATAAGCAGAAGCGCCAGCCGCATCTGGAAGCATAAACTTGGGCATGTTGCAACATTAAGATCTCTGGATGGACAATTCTGATAGACGAGGACAACTCATGTTTCCCACAGCAGAGTTGTCATTGGAAATTTACAGGTGCAGTTATTAATATGAAAGATTGCAAGTTTGTTCAATTCTTACAGTAAGCTACAGCTAGCCAGCATGTTTGAGATTGACTCATTCTCAGTTTATAAACATTGAATTGCTCACCTAATTGTAAGCATTAATTCAGTTGCTTTTTGTGTTATTAAAGCTGCAGTATGTAACTTTTATTAAAAAGAAGTCTGTTTTTTACATATTTGTTAAAACCGTCACCATGTTGTGACAGTATAATATTAGACAAATGATTAAGTAAATTAATCAAGTTCTGGAATATTAAATGCCATATTCCTGCGCTGGTCAGGCTGACCAACCACAGAGATTATGAAGGTTTCAGGTTTTGCCACTTGAACTGACCGAATCTCAGAAGCAACCACTCTATTTTAGGAAGTATGATTCATAAAAGCGAAACTGATAAAAGTAACATAAAATTATTTGCTATGCAGGCAGGCATGGTGCTATTGTTCCAGAATAGATTGTTTTATTGTTCAAGTTGTGGCAAACAACTTTAACTATGAATAATTAGAAAATATACCAGACCTGATGGGAGCATTGTGTCTATTTCTTCTGTCTGATCTCCAAAATATTCCTTTTGCATTTTATTAAAGTTTGGTTGATTTTGGTTGATTTTAACTGCGTGACGTGTTTGTGATCTTTCACATCACAAACCTTGGCAAACATGCTAAATTCGCCTTTAACTAGCTAACTGGTTAGCTTGTCACAAGAAATGGCAAGCAATGAAGTCACTGTTCACAAAACAAAGATGTTTTAACAAATATGTGAAAGTAAATACACAGTTTTATATATAACAGTTACATACTGTAGCTTTAACCTCTTGCTAAATAAGTTCTGGCTGTACACTCTGTCCTAATCTCAAAGGTCGATGCATCATTTTACGGTACCTTGAGAAAACTCAAGTTTGGAGGAAGACTGGTGACATGCTGCTTCCAAATATAATATTCAAAGTTGACATAGTGCAAAGTGATGTTTTAATTGGATTTAACTTTGTTTGCACCAGACAGAGTCCTCAAGACTTCTCAGCCTCTCTGGGAAACATCACTCGATGGCCGCACTGTAAAAAGAAAAAATTTTCTAATTTACAATAAAATACTAATTTCCAGCAACTACAGTGCTTAGTGCTTTTTTACAGTATGGAAAAGAGGCCGTCAATCACCTCAGGAATGCACTGAGGAACCGCTCTGTCAGTGGAACAGAGGTCATAATCTTTAGCTTCATGGGGTTGCTGAAGGGGAAGAGGTTAATCAGCAGTGCTTTAAATGTCCCGGTACTCTGGTTAATGCCACACAAATATGGAGGCTAAAGATGCTGGAGATTATTACTGTCATACTCTTCATTACATCAACAGTCAGTGTCACTGAAAAATCATTGAACATTTAGCCTGAACAGTCTGCCTGAAGAGAAAGTGAACTCTATTCTGCAGCTGCGATCTACTGTAGAGACTGAAACAGTTCACTGAGCAAACACACTGGACACACACAGCATCTCATTTCATCAAGTTTTATTAAAACACAAACTAGGAAAAGAGGTGTATTTTCTTATCATTCAAGAAAGTTGATGAAGGTCTAACTTTTTTCAAACAAAGCTGAGAATGTATTCTCCTTTCCACCAATAAAATAAAATCCTGAGCTAAAATAAAACAGTCAGTGTAAGCAGTAAAGTGTAGCCTTTTGCTAATTGATCTGAGATGATCTCCCTATCCCCCACTAGCTCCTTTGTGATGTGGAAACTTGGAAACTGCAGCTCCAAGGTAGAGTTTTGTCCTTGAAGGCAGAGCTAGGACCACTAAGGCATTTTGCACAGCTGAATGGTTGCAATGGAGATCAAAAAGATTAAACACTCAAACATGCATGAAGGAATCAAGTCAACGCTCCAGGTTGAATGAGGGAATAATGTAACATGATGTGAAGCTCAAAAAAGTCAATTTTACACTCTCCTTTAAAGTTATGATCTTGTTATGATCGTCACAAGATCATAACAAGGTGAAGGAAGCTGATAGAAAGAAAGCACAACTTATAATAACTGACCTTTGTGGCATACTGAACACAAATTCTATATGGACGCCTCTAGAACCGTGTTCTAGACACTTCTAGACTGGGTGTCATTTAAGTGAGTGATCTGCTATTTCCATGTCATATTATTCTTTTTTCCTCAAAACTAGTGTACTCACTATTCACTCACTGTAAAAATCTTATTTTAAGGCTCAAAATATTGTAAAATTGAAAGAGGTACAATATTAGGCCATTAAATGCATCATGTACACCTGCAGTACCAGATCCACAAATACTTGTGGACAGGAAAATCTGGACTTACAGCTCACTAAGACTAATTTAGTTCATTGTCACATAAGAAAGTCGTCCGGAAGCATTTGGCTTCTTTATGCACACACATAAACTCACACTTCCTTAATTTCTAAAAGTTGTGAACTTTTTGTTTTTCTCCTTCCATTAGTGCCAGTATGTATGTGGGATGCAACATATTCACACTCAGCTTGTTTAAGGCAGTTTCCGCTTAAGGTAGGAGGTGCTTTGAAAACATTTTATTAATTTAGTGTTTTCAAATGAACATGTACAAGAAACAAAGATCTGACATTAAACTTCAGTTTCTTTAGACTAATTCTGGAGGACAATATTTAGTTTTGTGCTCAATGTTACACTGAGTATAGGTGAGGAAGGAACGTCTCTTTAAAATGTTGTTTTTCAATCAATTTAATCCAATCCAGGAGCAAAATTCTCAAATGATTTTATTTACCAGTTTATCTTGTGAAATTCATTCAAAATAAAAAATGTATTGTGATTTTTCTTCCAAAGATCTATGGTTTGAAAAAATTAAATAAAAACAAAATACAAAGTATTTGATATTGCATTTTAATAAAAAAAATGTTCAATGCATTTTTTTATTTTTATTTGTTTTTCTACAAACTGTTTGATTTTCTGGGAATCCAATGCCAAGGTATTCTCATTTGATGATTTTAAAAACACACATTTACCAGGCAGTTGGACCTGGTTGGCTGTGATTTGTCACTTTTTTCAACTATTAAAAATAGTTGTCAACCACTCTTTTATTTTTTTATCTTTCAGGTACAACCTTCCTTTGTTATAGAACTTGTAAGGAAAGCCAGTAAATGGAGAGACATTAGCAATGGCCTTAACCCTTGTGCGTATGAGGACTGAGGCAAATAATACAAGTGATATGGTTAAATGTGACATCCATTATTATAGAACAATATGAGAAAAAAACATTCAAGAAAATTATCAACCTTCTCAGATGAAGATGGTCTCGCAAATTCAGGCTTTGATATTAACCCAAAAGAAACGTTTGATAATGTTTGATAATGTTTGATAACGTTTGATAACGTTTCTTTTGGGTTAATATCAAAGCCTGAATTTGCGAGACCATCTTCATCTGAGAAGGTTGATAATTTTCTTGAATGTTTTTTTCTCATATTGTTCTATAATAATGTGTGTGGGTGTGTTAGTGCTGTTAATTTATAAGAATTATTCTTACAATTAATCAATTTACCTATCAGATGCTTCACTGTGAAAAATAATTTATTCAGACAGATCTGGTCTGCTTACAGAGACATCAGGACCGCTCTGATCTAACATCATTATATGAACCTTCATTTTCATACTAATATGAAGATTTAGTTTTTGCAGGAATGGTTTCCTGGGAAAATCCCTCCTTTTGCCCCTCTCCAACCAAGTAAAATGCAAACAATTATCTGTTTTATTTTTCTTTATTGTAGTAGAAAGCAGATAATGTAGTGATCTAGTACCCAACAGAAAAATTACTTCACCATACATGCATGAAATTTGCTACAACTAGTAGCAAATTTATTCAGGGGTCAACTGACACATATTTTGGTTTCTAGTTCTTAAAAATATTTGTATATTTTTGCAATATAGAAAACTCAGGATTTTTTTAATGTCATGCAGTGGAGAACATTCATATATTAATTGTATATAGTGTAGGTTTCTGAGCACTAAGGGAAGGCAGCAAAATCTCACGGCCTTTAAAAATAAACATGTGGGGCCTTGTTTAATCTTTAATCAGTACAGATGTTTGGGTTGTGGAGTTATTTCTGAACCAGGAGACGTGTCTTCAAATACATTCACACACAAGGGACACGTCTGCGTGCACGTTGGCACCCCTCTGCCCCCCTTAACCACCCACCAGATGCTTCATTGTGAAAAATAATTTGTGGTTTTTAAAGACATGTAAGCCACTCTTTTATTTTATTTTTTTATCTTTCTTTTCCGAATCTCATTAACGCTTTGTTCAACATTTTGTCGAATGCCTGCGTTTGTTCGGTTAAAAACAAATGAATACTTCAGTGCTTTGGCTGTCGATAAATGTGAGACATACATAATGCAGCGATCATGACAGCTCTACAGCTGTTCAACATCACCCTGGACACTGAGACTTCTACTACTGAATTAATATGAAATGTTCCTTTCATTATGAATGAAGGCCAGGTGTGCCTTGTTAAATTTGAGCCTCTATTGCCAAACATGCACATCCCCACACAGATACACAGTGGGGTTGTGTTGCTCTTGACTGCTGATGGGCACAGAGGAGAAAACAGTAGCAATGTAACATAAGTGTCAATAATATTCTCCCTAAAATATGAAGCATTAATTATTGCTGCTCTCTTCTATTCGTTTTAAGAGACCAGACTGATCTTTGGGTTGACTGCAGTAGCAGATATGAAGCAACACCATCAAATAAATCATTCTCTTTGCACTGACAGCTTGTGATGAAGTAATAGCAGTATGTCAGATGTGGGGAAAGTTAAAAGACTGCCACCGCCACTCGGGTCCTGCCGCTCCGCTGAGCATCCTGGGACATATTGTGCATTGTCTGCGCTTCCATCTGGAAAAGCAAGTCTTGATTTCACTGCTGGGACCCATGGCGACAGACGCCAGATGATCTGGGATGATTCAAAGCCCAGCTGGTTGATTCCTCTGGTGCAGTCGACTGAGCTGAGGGAACATGACTGCAGCTCACCACGGTCCTCCATCTGCCATTCCTGTTAGGAGCGCTTCAGAGATCTGGCCAGTGGCTCCCCGTCACGTCGCCCAGTCTGACCCAGCCCAGTGGCCTCATCTGAACTTCCCTTCCCTCTCTAGGGTCCGACACCAGCCCCACCGCTGGGACTGCAGCTGAAAATAACCAACTGATTCATCTGTAACACTTTATTTGAAGGGCGGTGAATAAGACTGTTATGACACTGTCATAAACATGACATAACATCTGTCATGAACATGAATAAGCCTTCCTGACTTGTCATGAAGGCTTAATAATTTACATTCGGTAAATTATGGCACTTTAATACAAAGTTGACATTATTCAAAATGTCTGTTATGACAACTTGACATAACCAAGAAATCATTCCTGTTTAAACTTTACCTTTAATAACATAAAGTTACCTAATTTTTAAAGTGTAATCAGTGATACTTTTATAACAAATTTATATCCGTAGTGATTTCTTGTCAATGTCAATGGGACTTCTAAGTGTCCTGATGGAGGCCTACAACCATCATATCGAATGATGCCTTTATTGAAGTTGCAGGCAGTCTCTGTTGGTCAACAGATCCCATATTTAAGTGATGCCAGTGAACAGACAGTTTTGAAAAAAACATTCATACCTCTTGAACTTGTTCACATTTTGTCATTTCACAAACACAAAGTTGAGGTATTTTATTATGATTTAATGTGATAGACTAACAGTATATACTACATAACTGAAATGTGGAAAGAAAAGGATTTAAAAATCTTAATATTGTATTTGCCCCATTTCTTCTTGTTTTGGATGCTGTGTCAAGTGCAGAGCAACGAAGAGAGTGAGGAGAACCCGCTGAGCGCAGTGTGGGATATACACTGACTATGAAAGATGTGACCCTGAACTTGATAAATGCTTTTGGTACATAAATTAACGAAAAGCATTTAAATTTCAATCACCAACAGTAAGACATCAGACGAGAAATCTCGCAAAACCCATCAAGACTAAATGTTTGTTGACCTGGAGTCAACAAGCATGAGTGGCTAGGAGGAAAACATTGTGACAGTCTGTGGAATATCATCAGAGAAAAACACAGAGGGGTCATTCATGTTTCCGTCACCTCGCTTTCTGATTGGCTACACGTCACATTCAACAGGCTGCATTCTCATTTGTCTTCATTGAACACTTCTGTGATATCAGGCCAAGACAATCAAACATGTTAAACATCCCCGATATGCTGATGTTTCTGCAAGTAGACCAGATCAATCTGAACCCACCACACATAGTAGGAATATCTCAAGATTATATTAATTGGGGCATCCTTAAGATTGTTGGAAAGGAGAAATAGGACCAAAATCAGCATAAAAATGTTGTCGTGTGAACTAGGCAAATAGATTAACCCTTGTCTCCCAGCACTAACTGCATTCTGTCATAGTTTGATTTACATAGAGGACTAATGAAGAGCCTCTGACTTGTGATAGGATGTGACATTGTGTTGGAGACATACTTTAAAAAACTTTAAAAACTTTAGCTTTTGAAGACCAAATAATTATCTGTTAAAATTCTGTAGTACTTCCTGTTTTTCTGTCATATAAAACCCCAACAAAATACATAAAGATTTATGGTTTCAACATGACAAGATGTGAAAATATTTAACAAGTACTTGATTACTTTGGCAAGGAATCATGTTTGTCTACTGAAACCATTAGCTTGATCCAGAATTAGCATTAGGTGTTTAAATGAAGAAATCCAGCTCATGTTTGTGCAGATCTATCACTGCAGCCTCAACAGGAGCAGCAGGCAGCTGCTCTCTTTGTCACACCAAACCAGAGGTGCTGCACATCATCTTCATCAGGAACTCATCAGCGTTTGATGACTACAGTCCTGCTCAGACTCAGCCCACATTGCACAGACTATTCAGGACACAAGAGTTCTTCTCTGGTGAGGTTGATTATAGCACACTTTAGGGTAATGTGATTACAGCATCTAATTAATACAACTCGTCAATAATGGCTGTATTGAAAAACTTGTTGCAATTAGATACTTGACAGAGCTTGCAGAGGCACAAAGCCCAATTTCAGCATGAGTAGGAAATTTCTCAAGAGCACTCATTTTCATCTGGACAGAGTGGGCATGAAAAGTTATAGTGAAACATGATCAGAACCCCAAAAATTCTCCCTGATTGGGCGCATTACGGGTTCATAACCTTATACTTTTCTTTCATGCATAGGAATGAAATGCTCTGTACACTTCATGATGCGAATGCTGCAGCTTTTCAGACAGGAACCACGCTCTTCAGCTCCTTTCCGACCTGTGAGATTACATGATCATTTCCCATCCTTTCACCTCATCTTGATGAGCTGTCTTTTTCTAAAGAACAGTCAGCCTTCTAAAAGCAAAGCGCCTCAGGAAAAAAAGACGACGAGAAAGCAGATAGATATCATCTCCTTTCCGTCCCGGGCAGGTGCAGATAATTTTTTTACAGGCTGCTTGAAAAGCTGCATCAGATCTACTGCTGTTTGGACACAGCTACAGCAGATAAAGCATATTCAATATGACAGAAGTTGCCAACATTAATTCTAGTCTCTTCTGCACTCTTATGTGACAGAACCAGACTCTTATCAGTTGAAATTAAACCCCTAAATTAGAAAGGAATCAAATTATACTGTGATTGAATTACCAAAAGTCTATCAAATAATAGTACTGATAAAAATTCTGACAATAAGCGAGGTTAAGCCATTTCATTAATCCCATATTCCAGTTTCAGTAAATTGTTTCTCCTCCTTATTAATTAGAGATGCTTGTCAAAGACTTCCTTTATAAAAATCTAATATTAAGGCGGCATATGAGCAGTGCTTTATTTGACTGAAAAATTTTTAATTAACATGTTGCAAATGAGAACCAAGCTTGAGTTTCACAGGAGCTTGGCTTGGTGTGTCTTATGGAAGGTGTATCTTTTAGTGTGTCTGTAGGGTGTATGCCAAAACAAACTACCTATGCTGACCCCTTATGGTGAAACTAAGGGCCCAGTCTCACCATTCTGGGCTCTTAGGTTTTTTCTAGCCTCTAACAAGTTTTTTTCACGCCCAGACTTTAGGCAGAGTGCATCATTGGAACCATCATCCTCTCAGTTCCAGTTTGTTTTGAAGATGATGCAAACAACTGACCAGCTTCTCTGTGGTCAGTTGATGTGAATAAAAGCTTTCCCACACACTACCACCATTTCTCATTTGTGTCCAACACACACAGTTTTTTGCCCGGAGACCAAAATGTTACACTTTGTTAATGTTTTAGTCAGCTTGCTCCACATATTAATTTGAACAGCTTGGTCCACATGTTTCTGCTTTGTCCCTTGCATGGCTTGAGGAAAGCCCCAGAATGAACTACTTGAGGAATAAACTACTTACAACAATACCATTCACATCATTCTTGATCTTCATGTGTTCTTCACACTTTGCGATCAACTTTAAAGTCCCAACATGGATTCGGGAGTTCAAAGTTAACCAAACAGGGTGTCATGGGGCATAGGGGTAGAGTGGGCACCCTGGAGGCTGTAGTCCTTATTGTGTTTGTCTGACCTGTTTACCTTTGTAACATGTCTTCCCCCTTTCTCTCTACTGATTTGCTGTCTACTTACTGTTGGAAAAATTGAAAAAGGTCACTAGTACCATCCAAAAGGAGATAAGTTAACCTCCAACACCACAATCCACCTCAGGACCTAGCCACAAACCTGTAACCATTATAATCAGTAAGAGAAGAAACAGAACAAGTGTGATGTAGTCATATAAAGCAGAAGGAAACTTATAACATTACAGTAACTGGAAATATGATGATTGGCAGAATCAGAGCCAGATAACATGTTGAAGATGATGCAAACAACTCTGTATTTAAATGCCATATCTGTGGGTTTCACAGACCTGGTGTGTTTGTGTGTGTGTGTGAATGTGAACTTGTCTTCCTCTCAGCAGGCTTTAGAGGTGCAGCTCATCAGGGTCATCAGGGGAACTGCTTAAACGGCTGGCTGAGGGTGAGTTTCCAGTTTGTTTTCCCTCTCTGTGGTAAAGTGTCTCCCTGGTTGTTGAGAATAACTGTCCCCATCACTAGTTGCCTATCCCCTGGCTCTGTCGCTTTACTTTCAAGAACCTTTGGAGTTTACTCAAACCGAGTCCCTGCTTCCACACTGATCTCCAGGTTGACCTTCCTTGTACCAGAATCTCTCACTGTCATCTAGAAAAGCCTGCTGAAACCTACCATTCCCCTTGCAAAATACTCACCTGCCTTTCCACCCTCTGCCTGCTTCTTCACTTCTCCTCAAAGAAAAGACACACAAAGCACACTCCATTGTTTCCCTATCCAACTTGTCAACTTCAGAGCTGTCAGGTGTTCAGGACCCTCTCTCTGGAACTTCACCAAGTAAAACAACAACCAGCATTCAGTTCATTCTTTACCTCCATCATGTCCTGGATCATACATAAGTCTAATCTCTTCTTATTTTCCAGTTCTCCCAAATACCAGTCCACAAACTAATTTTCCAATAAGCCATTTAAAACTGCTTAAGATGTCCATAATTGTGTCTGCACCAGAGTCAGATTATTCAAACATGACAGTAATGTGGGAAATTCCTTTGAACAGCCTGTTTGATATAACACAGACTTTGGGATTAATCTGAAATTACTTAATGGCTGTCACTTTTCCATAAACATCAGATCTGCAAAGTTCACAATTAACAATCAACTGATTCTTCCCACTGGAGCTTTGGATCTATAGGTAGTTGATATTTTTCAAATTTTCTAAATATTTCACAAACTGCAGTTAAAATGAAAATCATGACAGACCAGTCAAGCAGCCCTGAGCCAACGTCTCATTTCAAACGAAGTTTTTTCGTAACACTTTTGTTGCTTTAAAACTGTGAGGCTCTGGGTTTTCCTTGGGGTTTTTGTGGGTTGTGTCAACCACCAGATGGAGCCGTTGAGGCGACTACAGGAGGGCTGCAGGTCTGACATCACCTTTCACACCCTGATCATCACTGATCATCTTGTTACCAGGAGCTTAAGAGAAGCTAACTGCCAGTGCATCAAAGCTTGAGGTTAGCCAATTATGGTAGCTCTGAGCCTTCTTGAGCCTTTTTTGTATTCTTTCATCTCTTAGTGACATTTCCTTGTTGCTTGGATTCCTTTCAGGGTTACCAGTTGAACCAGAGCCTGCCTGGTTACTTTGTTCTAGTGATGGGTAGATGAGGTGTCATGTATCGTTTCGACACCTAGCAAAACTGTCGATATTGTGTCACTCAATACTGACACCTGCTGGACATTAAAAATTCCTACAGGCAACGTAGTGATTTGATGACCTCCTACTTCATACAATAAAATTTTAGTTTTTGTATTTTATTTAATATTATAATTATGTTATATCTTCAGTTAAATTTTATATACAGTCAATAAATAATGTGAACATGTACCATAAAGTGAAAATTTAAATTTCTTTTTTCAAAAATTTTTATTAAAAAAAGTTTTTATAACATTTTGAAATTTAGTCCATTATGCTTTTTTGACAAAACTGCTGTAGAAAATTTTTTAAAAACACTACATTTACAGTGAACCCTGGTTTTTCTTATTGGTTGCATTCCGAAGATAACCCATGATAGTCGAAATCCGTGAAGTAGTTACGTTTAGTTTTTACAATTATTACACATCATAAATAAATACTCTACATCAGTGGTTCTTAACCTTTTTTGAGGTACCGAACCCCCCAGTTTCATATGCGCATTCACCGAACCCTTCTTTAGTGGGCTATGATCTCTGTCCCCCCCCGACACAGAAAATAATTTGCGGTATTCTAATTTAGTAATGTAATTATATTAGTTGTATTACCATCCCCACACCCACTAGAGGCAGTACCAACCCCGAAAAGATGCGACTGAGGAGCAGATTTAGACTATAGAATTTGGTAAAAATTGTGAGCTTTACTGAAATAATTAAAGCCACAAGTTCAAATCTATGCTGAGAGTGGAGCTCCTTCAATCAGTGCTCCTCCGCAGCACTGATTGACTAAGCAATGTAACGTGATCCTCTGCAGCAAGTGATGGCAAAGCGGGGTGTCATCACGACTTTACACAAGTGCGTCTTTACCTCCGCGGCAGAGGCTCCGCCGAACCCCTGAGACCCACTCATCAAACCCCTGGGGTTTGATCGAACCCAGGTTAAGAACCACTGCTCTACACTGAAACCAAAGAACAAAGTCTGTTTTCAGATCAGCAGATGTGAGTGTTCATCAATCGGGCCTTAATGTGATCCGCAGTCATGTCATTAAAGTGTCTCCTCCAACCTGGCCCACGAGATTCACAGCTGTATCTATGGCAGAGCGATGGATCTCGGCCGTCGAGCCTTCGTTTGGGTTATGCGCTGCCTCTGGTCAGTTTTCCAGCTGGCATTCAAAGTTTCAGTTTCCATCTCCTGAATGGCCAATCCGTATTAAATACCATAACATTATTGGCACTCAGGTAGAGAAGAAGCGCGGAGACTGTTTTTACCAATCATATGGTCAAACAGTACGCAGAACACAGTGGGAAAAAAAACTGCACGAAAAAATCTGCGTGAGAAGTGAATGGCGTTACAGCAAGGGATCACTGTATATGAAATAATTTATAAAAAGCAACTTAGTAATTTGTAGAATGGCTGTATATCTGAGTTTATCTAGATTTGTCTGGGACTTCATTATCATGCCTGGTCTCATAATGCCTCAACTTTGAAAAGGTGGATTTATTTAAATAAGACAGTTTAGTCAAACATATGTGACACTTAACCTGCAGAACATAATATGAAAGTAAACTAAGAGTCAATTTCAGCTGAATTTGGATTCAGATAGATCAAGTAGAAACTGACAAGAACCAGATGAAACAACATAAATGAAAACAAATTTATTTTCCAATATAAGATCAAAATGATTCCACACTGCGGAAACCTTTCCTTTGAAGCTGCTCCATAGTTGACGCTGTTCCGTAAAAGATCAAAAATTTGTTTGGCAAATGCATTTGACAGATTGGCTTCCTTATAAACACAGTTTGGCACGTTAATGTCATTTCGAAACAGTTGCTGTATCGGTCACGAGACTTGTTGAAACCAATACGCGTACCGACACGGGTTTTGGTATAAGGGCTTTGTTATGTCTTGCTATTGCATGAAAAGGACAGCAGGGGGAGCTCTGACTATGTATGTAAAAGAGATGCGGGAGAGAAGAAGAGAGTAAAGAGAGAACTGAAGCTAAGTTAAGTCTGATGTCTCCTTATTCGACGATTCCTACATAACCCACCACAACAGGCTTGACACATGTGCCGACGCATTGGTGTTGCCAGACCCATCACTACTCTGTTTTCTCGAGACGCCGTGGTCCGATACCCATGGACCTTACCAAACTCCGCCCAGAAACGCCCCTCGAAAGTCCCAAGTGACATGTCTCACAAGCAAAGCCTCGCGGTGCTTAGCTTCTATGTGTAAACATGGCATTTTTCATCTAGACCGACTCTCTGCAGAATATTCCTGAGTCGATTAGTTTAGCATTTCTGCCGGATTTTCAAAAAATATCAGCCACGACAATGGACAGGGAAACCAACAAGTTCATGTCATCTTTTTTGGACGACATCAAGTTGTTTTAGCCACGCGATGCCTCCAACATTGTGCGCGTCACAGCTAAATGCTACCGGTTGATGAGGAACACAGCAGATCCTCACACCCTCAGCATAAATATAGCTGTGGACAAGATCACTGACGCCTATTGTTCTTGCAAGGCTGGGTAAATCGGGCATTCATGTGGTTTTGAGGGTGATTTCCGTTGGCAAATGTTTGAATGTGCCTAGGCCTGATACACGGTACTCAGTGGCTAACACGATTAGTGTGGCTAACATGATTACAGTTTAGTAAAAAGCCTTTTCATGTAAAATAAAATCTTTAATGTATGTCAGATATGGTACACATTGCATATTGATTTGTTCAGCTAACGTAAGACTGTAACAGACAGGCTTCAAGGTGTAGAAGTTGTATCGGTACTGCCATTATGCTGTACTTCACTAAAAGGTTTTCATAATGGATGTGTTTATTATTGACTATTTTTTTCATTCACTAAACACAAAGAAAGCAAAGCAATAATACTTACACCAGCAGACAGTCCTTTGTTCTTATTGATCCTATGACGGTTGAGCTGCAAATGCGGTCGTGCACAATCTTTAATCCAAGCAAGGCATTCCATTTCAGATTTTGGAAATCTGTGAATTTTAGTTCCACAAACATGATCAGGATACCTGACATCGCCTGTACAAATACCCCACTGACGGTGGAGAACCATTCTTTTTCGAGTCCTGTCGCAAAAACTTTCTGTCGGTCTGCTAGTCCACAATGTACATCAGCTCGTGTTTACTACAGTACGTGGTAGCTGCGCTGTTACGTGAAATGGGCATTAGCCAATGAAACACGGCCCCTGTGGTAAGGTCTATTGGTGCCTGAGTCCACACTCACCTCCTCCATTGAAGATTCTCACTGTTGTCACTGACTAGTGGTCCGCTTGCTTCCCTGGAAACAGTCAAGATCCTCTCACTTGTCTGCCCTCCACCACAGCCTCCACTTCAACTCAAGACACCTCTCCATGAACTCATACTTCTGGATCAGTGTGCGAAACACCACAAAGAACAGAGGAGCAAACGGTACTGTTAAGAAAAATTAATTTAAAATAAGCTAGTTTTGAATACTTAACATGACTTGATTGAAATAGCCTAATTATAGTTTTAAAATTTATAAATTATTCTGGCCTATTGACCTTTATTTTAATTAACTTTATCACAATATGCAAATTTTTTGAGAAGGACCTGTACTTTTGTTTTACTCAACCTGTTAAACCTTTAGCTTAAATTAAGAAGTATGTGGTGTTTTCTACAATAACATAGACATAATGTTTTATGTCTTTCTAATAATGTCTAATGAAGCACTATGTAACTTATGATAATTTTTTAAAAACATATTTGTTGAAGCTGTCACTGTCGTGATTTTGCATGAGAGATAATCTGTGGGAAAACATGTAGCTCCTAAAAATCCTAGGTATATCGGTTCGATCGGGTTCGATTGTCCGGTGTGGTGTCTAGCCACATGGGCACAAAATAATGGCTACAAGTCCAGTTAACTGGATTTGTAATTTTAAAACCAGACATTAATCAATACTTTACTAGAATCTACCTGTGATGCAAGTGGCTGAAGTTAGAGTGAAGTCCTGACTGAATGAAAATCATTATAACCTATTTATGTCACGTTAATGAAGAACAGCTGAAAAGTTACCGGGTAGAAATTTGGCTCCAACTCCTCCCCTTGTCATTTCTATATTCTTTGCACGAAATGTTCAATAAACATTAATGTTGTTTCCACAAATCATCTTCAATGTCCGCTGGATTTTGGGTTGCACCGTGTGAGCTGTTTGGAATTCCCCTCGTAATTTCCCCTGAGAAAGCACCTTTCTGATTGGCTACTTGTCACATTCAACAGGCTGCGTTGATGCTCCTGGTCGGGGAAAACCCCCGATTTAGATCGGAGCGGCCACGACGATCTAAATCACACTGCAGGATGATCGGTTACAAAATTACCAGCGACAATCTTAAAACGGCCAACGATCTAAGATTGTCAAAATAGGGGCAAAAAATCGTGTAGTACCCTGGTAATAAAAAAAAAAAAGTATACTTTAGTATACTTCAAACCAGTGACGTGCAGTCAGGGGAGGCAGGGGAGGCAGAGCCTCACCTGTCATCATGGAAAAATAATATAAAACTATTTTCACCCTGTGGTTTTGTACTATAAAGTATCTATTTTTTACTTAGCTTAACCAATTCTGATTACCTTTTCTTCAAAATCGCTGGATTTTCGCATTTTCCCATTCAAATGCTCAGAAGCGAAGCCGGAGAGGCAGCAGCAGCTC
>CM065357.1:690000-825000 GCA_033032245.1 Poecilia picta | reverse complement strand
TTTTTAGGCACAGAGGGACAGTTAAATTAGCACAGCATCTTAAAAAATGTCAGTATTTTACTAATTTAGTTAAATAAGTACATTTATAAAAATTTTCAAATATATTTTTGGATCGTTATTCAGAAACATTTATGAATAATTCTAAGAGTTTTGTCAGTTTATCACCACCATTGTCATTCAGATTGTTAGGGAAGAACTGTTGATGTTTAAGTACCATTAAGTACAAGTTAATACCAAAATGAATTAGCTTAGTTTATATTTAGCACTCTAATGCCATTGAGCATAAGTGCTAAATATGTAATCAATTAAAATGGAAATCATTTTTTCGCTCAATATTTTCTGCCCAACAAAATTCAATTTACAGTGTTTCTTGATTTAGTTTTTTTGGCACTTAGTTGTCAAAATTATTAACTTAAAGATATTATTTATGGCTGTCCCATTCTTATAATATTTCTATTAAAAATAATACCTCTGCAAATCCACTATTCAGAGTAATATTATTTGTATGTTCTTTTCACTGTAGAAAACAAATACTCTTTCTCATGTCTTTATTAATGTTCTGCTAACTTAAAATAAATAAGTTTATTCATTAAGGCACCTCAAACGTACTGATTATACCATCTAATGCAAAGTTTATATGGATTTTTTTCCCAAACTGTTCTTGTATTTCATTCTCTTTCATCTGACTGCTTAGTATTGTGTTTACATCAAAATTGTTGTGATATTATACGTTGGAATAAAACAAGTGAATAGACAGGAACACCGTATTTTTATTTATTTTTTAATCTCTCCAGTGTTTTATACAGTAAATATGAGCCACTGAACATTTTTGCAAAAGAGAAACTGCAGTTTTAACTTTTGCTGGCGGTTCTCCCTCCTTCTTGTTTCTTAGGATTAGTCATTGTCTGAAGGGGAGGGAATAAGAGTCACTTTTTTGTTGAAGTAAAGTAAACAGCCTCCAACAAGCGAACCTTGACAACCTAGATTAAGGAAAACATTGGAGATCAAACAGTGCTGCTGCTGGGCTGTTGTCATGAGCTGCATGAGAAAAAGAGAGAATATTTGAACAGGCGCTTGGGTTTGTGTGCTCACTTATGCAGAAATGGACCTTCACTATTGCTGACCTAGGTTTTGGGGTTAAGGTATTTTCATACAGTTTTCCCTGTGTCGTATGTGGATTACTTGGCGTTGCCATCTGAGATAAATAAGCGATCTTTTACCGCGTGAGTGAATATGTGCCGACCTGGCCTGAGGAACAGTTCAGAGAATGAAGTTGAACGTTGAAGAAGACCACTGTTATGACACAATAACTGTGATTTGTGAGTTTTTTGGGAAACCTTTGTGTCTTGCTTGGCCTCTTCAGGATGAGAGCTCTTTCTTAGCAGCTGTTTGAGCTGCTAAGAAAATAATCAGTCACTCATGCATTCAACGAGTGGAATCTCCCATCCCCGAATGAAGCGGCTCTCTTTCATCTGACCGCTCAGTATTTGTGAACACACATTGAAATACCCTGCGCTGGGGACGGAGGGGCTGTAAACTGGCTGAACACCCTGCTTGGAGATAAAAGGAGTTATTTTTGGTCCAGTGTGGGAATAAGAGCTGCATTTGTTCAATTAGTTTTTCTTTTTTCATATTAATTTCATCCATTTTAGGGTCGTTGTAAACAATAATTTTAGTAATCAAGTATTCTGTCAATTCTGACAATCTAGTAATCGAATAAAAATGTGATAAAATAAAACTTTGGTAAATTCTACCATAACATTATCATTACTATTGGATGTCAACATTGACTCAAATTTTCATACTTGTGCATCCGACACAATTACTTTTATGTAGTTTAGAAAATTAACCTGTAACAATAGTAGCTTTATTTTTAAGTTCACCTGGACAAAAGTTATACAAAATCTCAAATTACATTCAATTTCATAAAAAATAGGCAGGTTCGCAAAGACACTTCTAAAAAAATGTTTATACTGTAGTCTTTAGTTTATGCCCAGCCATTTACAGCTTTTATATTTATGCGAGTGCCTGAATTTGGCTTGTTCGTCACACACAGGAACACGTTGCCAGCTATGTACCATCAGGCTGCGCTCCACCACCCGCTTGGTGCAACCAGGATGATATGAAATTATTTTCCAGATTGTCTGTAAAATTACACTTTCGTCAAGGATCGGTTACAGTATAGCCACCCGCTGTGTTCAGGTATAAATACACCCACCACACTCTTCACCACAGTTCATTCTGCCACAAGGCAGCAACTCCAGGAGGAGACAGCCTGTCCAACTCCATGCATTGTGCCAGTCATTTTAAGGATGACCATTGATCCCACAAAAAATGATAAAAACATGGATGTTATCAGTTAAAGAAATCCCCCGGACCGAACTTGAAAATTTGGTCCAAAAGACCACATGTTTGATTCACATGACACAAAAATAATTGAGGGGAGTACACTAAACGCAGCACACTCATTCCTGCAATCATTACATAAATGTAGCAACAAAGGAAGGCGGCGGAACGATATTTCTGGGGTAAAAAAGGTTGGTGTGCCCGGACAATCCCCCCTGTGGTGCTTCCCGAATTAATCTGGTATTTCTTTCGTCCAGAGGGTCTGGACCCTTGGCGATTGAGAAACGATTGCTTGAAATATGGATTGTGTTAGAGTTTTCAATTTTCTTCATTTGCTAACGATTTTATGTGATGTATGTAATGAGCCAGTTAGACGCTATGAAAGCTTACTTGAATTTGCCTGCGCTGTAAATAACCATCCTCCACATCGAAGAGAGAAGAGCTGATGCGAACGAGGCGGCTGTTAATGTTAATTTAATATTTGGAAGTATGACCAACACGGACTGAACAGCCTTGTTCACTTTTCCTCTTCTGCCATTGCTAAAACTACAGGCAGACTACAATTCACTGATTGGAGTTTTCCTAGCCGATCCCACTTTTCACTACAGCTAATCTAACCTAAAATTAGTAAAGACCTTGACAACTTAGAAACATATAAAGTATAAATGCATGTGTAAAATTGTACCACAGAACTTGCATATTTTTTTCTGTGCATAAAATTGCATCAAAACAGCATTTTATTTGAAAATAAAAAAAATAAATATTACATTGCCCACATTAGTATGCAAGTAAAAAATAAACCCTCAAAATATTTGATCTGTTAGCTTGTTAGATTTAACTTTACATGTAGAGCTTGATAATTAAAATTCATTAAATGTTTACAAATGCAGTGGCCTTTGTATATGTAGTAGTTTCAGCTCTATTAGAAAATAAGATGGAAATAAACTCCCAACTATTGTTAATTGATGCCTTTATGGATTCAAAATAGAGGGAGTTTTTCATTTTTGTCTAACCAATAATTATTATTTTACCTGAGCTAGCTGGGTTCAATCATTACCTATAATAATATGGACTGGGAGAAAGACAAAGTTGTAAGGGGTCTCATAGTAACAACTTATAACTAGTTAATATAAAAATCACCCTATTCCAGTCGCTATTGACATGAAAGACATTAAAAAGTACAACCAAAATCCCAATATATTTTATTGGCCTTTTGTCTCTTTACTATGTTTTATTTTTTTTTAAACGTATCTGGACTCAGAATAGCACATGGTGTGCTTCCCATTTTAATGGACTAGTTACAGAGTCCATAGCTGGGCACACAGGTAGGGTAGGTCAAACAAATATCATTTTACACAGCACACAGGAATCCTGGCTCAACGCAATTAAAACACTTTTCTTTAATCTCCTCATAACAGGTTGTGTGGTTTGATTTTTTGTGCTGCCACTGCCAGAAATCATGTCAGTCAAACTGGTGTGGTTAGATCTGTGAAGCATTTTCTTTGTCTGTTTATGCTCCTTTTTCACCGCCACTTTGTTCTTCCTTTCTTCTGCTGCAGTGGCTTTCTGGTGCTCTCTCGCTGGTTCTTTCTGTTCGCGCTACAAAAAAACAAAAACAGACTTCAATTCTATTCTAAGTGTTAAGATCTTAAAAAGCTTGATGTTGAGCACTTGAAAATGTAAGCTTGTGTGGCCTGGCCAGAAAGATTAAATCATTACTCTGTTTTATCTGAGTAATAGGATAATGAGAGGAGCAAAAACTGACATTTGCTAATATGAACTATTGCTTAAGCCCCTGATAAACGTAGGAGGCAGAGTAATGTAAATTCAAGTTTTTTTTTCTTGGAGGCTGTTCATCCTTGACTTCTTGGCTGTTTTTTCGGTTGGCAGTTGTAGCCTAATAAGAAACACAACATGGCAGGCCCTGCTCTTCCATCATTGTTCGCTGGCTGGAAAGTCGGCGCGCTTTGATCATGTCTTTTGGGCGCATCACTCCGGCTTAGCCCGCCGCTTGCTATGTGATAAGCCATCAGAGTGCTCAGATCTCAGCTGGGGCTCGAGGAGAGACAGGAGAGCATAATGGAGACAAGGAGAGAACGGCAATGCAGATTTTGTTGACAGACTCTTACTGCGACTGCTTTCTCTTTTTTGTTTTGCCTTTGAATTCAACGATCTTGCTGTCCCTCTTCACTCATCTATGAAGGAAAAAACAGAAAAACCTTTCTTGGTAGAATGCTCTGTTCCAGTGTTATGCCTTTGGACCCGTTAGCTGTTACAACGTTTTTAATTCCCAGCACACATTACCTGATTGAAACACACTCACACACATACAATTTAATTGGAAATATGGATGAGTCTTTTTCCGGCCAATCCAAATTCCCCCCAATGTTAGCAATCTTTATCTACAGTATTTTTTTTCTTAAGGATTCTAATACACAAGAGAAAAAAATGTTGGCTTTGATTATGGGTGGTAGAAAATGAATTACAAGATTATTAAAATGCTCACATCAACTAGCCAGAAATTGGAATCGGACGATTTTCCACAATTGGCCTGAAGGGTTTTGTAGGTCAAAGTCAGTTTTTTCCTCTCATTCAATGAATGAATTAAACTGAGAATCAGTCAGCAGGGATGAGCCGATCAGGTTTTTTTCTGCCGATACCGATCACATAATTATTATTTTTTTATTTTTTTTAACATAAACACTACCGTTGCATTATGTGGAAAAAGGAACCGTAAATTCACCTTAATTTAGACAAAAACTTGGTTTTAATAACTTTTTCCAAGAAGAAAACTAAACCAAACAGGCATTGTGCAAATTGAACTGCTATCAATAATACTATCTTTAACAGACTGATAACATATGAGGCTCTGAAGAAGCTAAATAATGCAAAGAGCTAAAATAAAACCTCTCAACATTGACAAAAAATTCAAGTATAAAACTTAACATTCAAAGGCAAAAACAGGATCCATTACAATAAACAATCCTGAGTTACTGAATGAAAACTTCCTGTTAGCATGGCGGCTAGCTGGTTACTGCTAGTTCTGATTGGCTGTTTCTGACTGAGCGGAGTAACAGGGAGGAGATCGATTGTTTATTTAGAGATTATCTGTCTCATGTTAGGACAGCGAAAGTTTTAATACGTATGTAAAATGTATTTTTTAGGTTAGATGCTGCAGCTTTAAACAGGTTCGGTGTGAGAGTCTCTACCAGGTGGAGCAGAAGCGGCTCCGTCTGTCAAATATTACTAAATATTAAATATTACTACCTGTAGCGGAGCAGCAGTTCAACAGCAGAACCAGCGTCTTACATCGCAGCTCCAAGAATTAAATCATTTTGCGGGTTATTAGTTTATCTTTCTGACCGTCATGCTAATCCGGGTGAGTGTTTGTAGCTGTGCTGCTTTACCTGCTGTCTGATCCTCCATGTCTTTTTACTGCACTGAGCCTCGATGTAGCCAAACTCCGTCATTGTTTTTATGTCTATTAGCTTCGTTGTGTTGATGCATTTTGACCTGCTTCTATTTTCCGCCGCAACACGCAAACGTCCTCATTCACTCAGTGGGTTATAGTTACACATGGCTTAGGATTTGTTGCTGCGCGTTTGCGCCGTGAAGGAAAGACGAGACCAGCTGGACAGACAGGCTGAGAAATGAGATGCAGGTGATCGGTATCGGTAACAGAGCCAATGATCGGCCGATCACCGATCATGCACTTTTTCACAAAAATCGACCCGATTATGATTGGTGACCGATCGATCGGCACACCTCTACCAGTCAGTAAACACATTAGCCAACAGCAAACGTATTTCATGTATTTTCAAGTGTAGGACCAATCAAAGAAGTGTGATATGGTGAAATGCACCAGAATGACCTTGTCATTAAATTTTTTATCTTTTCTGTGTTATAGCCATTAGGAAAACCGGACAATAAGTAGGAATCCACAGATTTGAAAATTTATGCTAGAGTTGTTGTCTCATATTAATGCTTTCATATAGGTGCACATTGTAGCTAATATTTGTTGATACTGTATATATTTTACTACATTTTCAGTACCAGGGGGATCGGGGGGAAACCATATTGGTGATTTGCTTAAACTACCCACAATCCTGTGCTTCATCACTGGCACATGACCACACAAGAACCAGCTTCATGTTAGAGTTAAGTAGAGAACCCAAAGACAGCAGGGCTGAGGGCGGCAGGTGTGTAATATTGAAGAGTTTCATGAGGAACTGAAAATCCCTCCATTCATTATTTTACGTGCTTATTCCTACTGGGGTTGCTAGGGGTGCTGGTGCCTATATCAAGCGGTCAACGGGAGATATGCGGGTCACCCTGCCATTCCATCACAGGGCAACAGACTGTCCCGTCAGTCTGTCTGTTGCCCTGTCATTCATGCACACTCACACCAAAGGAGAATTTAGAGACCAATTAACATGACAGACATGTTTTTGGATTGTGTTCCTGAAGAGAACCTAGGCTTTCTGTCAGAACTGTACAGACAGGCTGTACCTTCCTGCTGCAAGGCAACAGTGCTACCAACTCGCCACTGTGTAGCCCAGAACCGGGCAAAACCAACCAAACAAACAAACAAAGAAAATAATTCTGATTAGTCTTCTGAGAGAGAACAAGTCACAATTCTGAGAAAAAGTCATTATTCTAAGCCACATGAGATTAATGGGAATGAGAAACATCCTGGGAGCTTTTCTACTCCCCTGGATGGCGGGTCAGGCTAGACATACAAAAACGGGAGAGTGACATTGGTTGCAGCTAATGACAATGAGGTGATGGACAACAGCTGTGAATAGGAACAGCCTGACAGACTGAGGGAAGAGAGGCAGATAAGCAAAGGTGAAAAAGGGAAGCCAATAATCTCACTTCTAGCTACAATAAAGCTGATAAACAGGTGAAGAACCAAACTAGACTGAACCACTTCTGACTGTTTGCCAAGCCAAACATCCAATGAAAGTTCCACCAAGTCACTACTGAGGCACTGGGGTCAAATAGACCCGGGCAAAACAAGGTTCAATGTCCAAACTTATTAATTGATCTTGGTGATTTATTTTCCTCTTTCACCAACAATTACAGAGATCAAACTTTCATTTGTTCTCATGCTGCCACTCATAAAAACCATCGGCTGAAACCCAAATGCCTGCTGGTCCTTCAGGCCCCTGGACTTATAGAAAGTGGACTGACCCACATTACTTCCTGTCTACATTTAGAAAATAAACAAGAAAATAAATAAATAAATAAAATCGACAATTATGAACCTACAAATAATCTGTAAATAATACAAAAAATAGAAATTTAAGAATAAAGTAACAAAATTCAAATGGATAAAGAAAAAATAGCTCCAACCACTTTAATTCCGCCTTTTCTAGATCTGTGTGTGTATCGCGGCTTTACGGACCCGTTGCCATGGCAACCGAGAAACAACAGCTCAAGGAGCAGACAGAGCAGATTAACGATCAGGGGAATCAACACCAAAAAAACAAACATTTTCCACACAAAATGCATCAAAAACACTAAAACAGAACATTCAGTCTGTCAGGCTTAATGTCTATATTGTGATTATTAATAAGTTTGTCCTGAGCTCAGCGGTGGTTGATTAGCTGATTTAACCAGCTGCTCTACTGATGACTTGGTGGCGGGTTGACCTGTTTTAGTGCCAACGGAACCAAAACACACCGAACTGCGCAGCTCATGTTAGGTTATCAAAGTCAGTAGCAGGTTAACAGTTAGCCTAGCATAACTGACCCACTGCTCACGTGTTCAGTCTTTTCTTAAATTAAAACGTTTTCCCTCACCTGTTGAATCTGAAGCTCTTATTACCATCATCTATGGTTGAATTAACTGCTAAACATCGGTCCGTTGTTCTGATTCTTTGCTGATTGTAGTATTTTCCTGACCACCGATATTAATGACTCAATGGACAGAAATGTCGCATGTGTGACTTATGATAAATCACATAATGTCCAGTCCAGTAACATAAACATCCATCAATGCTGCTGGTCTCTGTCCTTCTCTCCGCTTCCCGCCACTCAGCAGTGGGTCTCAGGTTACATTGTGTTGCATTCAATGTTGTCGGAAAAAAGAGTTTCATGCGTTTAATGTCGGATTTGCCATAAGGATTTATTGAATTCATTGTCGCCAGCTGGGGGCAACAGGGGTGGCAGCTGCCAGCAGTAGCTCCGCCCCTGAAGACAGCAGGTCTCTGATCGTTTCCTGATCTTCACTCACTTCTCTGGCTCCACAGCCTCTGGTCCGTTAAGGCGTCAGATCAGAGGTGATTCTCTGACAGATATTGTTCTTAGTATGATTAATAATCAGCGGCGCTTCATCACAGTCTGGACATAAACCAGCGGACTGATCTCTGTCTTATCAAGACGAGGCCGAGGAGAGAATCTGACATATTGACTCAGTTAAGTTTTTACTAGTTTTGTTTTTATAACACCAGTAACATAAGCAGTGTAACTATATATTGCATATTTGTCGTTTGTCATCTCATGTGTGATTAATTGGAGCGTAACGGTGGAGCATTTATGCGCATTTATTGTCCAGCTGCGCTTGTTTCTGTCTAATGAATCTGCACTTTAATTTCTTTCCTCCCTCAACATTCAGCTGCTATTTCTCTACTTAAACTACAATAAGTAGATCATCACATTGTCTTCAGGTTTTCTCTGTGTGCTGCAAACTCATTAGAAGCCCGAGACATTAGACAAATAATTCTGGTCCGACCAGAATTATTTTTACCTGTCAAAACATATTAACATAACTAGCTGCATTTTTATGGAGGTTAGTTTCTATTCACCTAATTGAATCTAGATCATCACACATAAAGCAGATAAATGCATCTTAACTTTTTCAAACCACTGACTGTGGCTCCGATAATTTATAATAAATGAAATGAAGCGACTCCACTTATGACGTCACTTCACCCGCTGGTCTGAACGCACAGCGTCACAAATTCTTCCTGGTCGCATCTGCAGAGAAAACGAACAATTTTTTTTCTTTTTTCTAAAGCTTGTGCGCAATCCAGGCGTGAGTTTTTGGCAGGATGTTTTATTATTATTTATTTTTTGCATGATTTTGCTTCTCCAGAACGGACAGATGTTCCGTCTGCCGCTGTCCTGGTGCGGTACGGTAACATCTTCACCTCCATCTGAAACTGCAGGGCGAGTTAAGTTTCATTCTTCGCAGCGGACTGAGTATTTATTTATGTCCTCAAAATAAACTGCTGGCTCCTCTGTTTAGACTATAAATGGATTAAAACAACGTTGCCTTCGCTTTAGTTTTCTCTCTTCTGTACTGGACACTGGAGTCAAAGGCGCCATTTCAACTAAAGGTTTGCAATGAGTTTCCTAACCAAGATGTCCATAACTTTCAACAGGCTGTCAGCTCCCGGTTAGAAAGACGCATTTAGAGTCAGATGATATTCAGAAAGGATTTTTTATTGATTGATTTTAGTTGCCTCTGCGATGAACTCTTTGCATAAAGTCTGTCATGTCAAAATGTGTGTTAATTATAACCTGTCAAATGACAGAGGGGCTTAAAAAATAACCAAATATTCAGTTTGGTTTTATATATATATATATATTAGGGCTATAGTGATACAATACACAATATTCTGCCCCGATACAATATATATCACGATATTCAGCAAGCGATACAATTCGATACACTTTTGTGATTTTCTGAAAGATTTTAGAGGGACAGAGTGATGTTGGTGATATTTTGTGACTGTTATGAAGTTGGATTGAATTAATTTAACTGAAAACTGATTAAAAGCACCAACCACACAATACGTGGCTCTGGTTGGACACAGACTTAAAGTTGACAGCTGGACACAATGAATAAAAGAAGTGGAGAGAAAACATGTTTCTTTGAATTGAAACAGTACAAACTATAGCTGACATGCATTAATAAAGTAAATAAAATGCACCAAGTACCTGCTCTTGGGGGGGGGGGGGGGGGGCGAGCCAATCAGAAAGCGCAGATCAACCGCCTGCTTTCTGAGAGGAAATTACCAGCATAGTACACTTATAATGCACTGGGGGAAACCCTGCATATATATATATATATATATATATATATATATATAGAGAGAGAGAGAGAGAGAGAGAGAGAGAGAGCGAGAGATGAAAGATCTCATTTTAAATTTTGCCCCCCCAGAGGTAATCCTGACCCCCAATTTTAAAAGTCTAGCTCCACCACAGCCCTTGTGTCCTTCTAATGCACGTTTATGTTGAAGTGCGTAGTGTGACACACATTCCCCACAAACGACCTTTGCCCCGCCCATTTTCAGTCCTATTTCTGCCCTTGCTTTAAGTGGACTTCAGCAAAGTGTTGCCTACAATCATTGCTGCATTTCTGTTTTGAGTTAAAAGGCACAACTAGGCAAGGGTTTTTTTTTACGTCTTTATTTTTGTCTTTATAGAAAATTGAAGTATGACAAGGCACACAGTGGTAACAAAAAAGATTAATATGATAAACTGAGCTGAAAAAGAATAGTCACAAATTAACTGAGTACAGTAAAACAGAATGATATATCAAGGTGAATTTCAAATCTAAAATTAAACTATTAACATATTGGTAGAAATATTGAGCTTTTTCATGTTGCAATGTTTAAGCACTTAAATAAAATTTTTTAACTTTAAAAATGGAGGGGATTTTTAGAAAGCGGTTTTGTGGATAAAAACTTAGCCACATGACTAAATTGTTAATATATATTTATCCTTCATCCTCTTTAGAAGACCAAATCTTATTATATTGAAACTTAAAGAAGGAATAGATTTTTGTACAAAATCCACTTTTGCAAATCTTTCTAAAACATTCACAAAGTTATTTTATTGTCTCAAAATCTTCAGTCACAAAATACACAGGAATTGATATTAATTTTGAATTTCTTTTGCCAGAAAGTTATTCCATGAAAACGTTTTATAACAAATTTTTGAAATTAACATCTTTTAAAATTTTGTAGGAGTGTAATTGAAAGTTATTTGGTTATTTTATAAGCAATCTCATAATTTTTAAACAAATGTTTTCTTCTCAGGGCAGAGGGGAAGAAAACTGATGTCAGAGTTCCTTAAAATTTCTTGTAACATTTTTAGTCTGTAAAGTTCATAGTTTCTTTTAAGAAGATCATTCTAATTCCATTAGTCTTTTTATTTTTCACAATGTAACATCAGGTTTTTTCCCCCCCTATTTTTTATGCCACATTTTTGTCCTTAACTTGATCTTCTTAGCAGATTAGCTCCACTTTTTACCAAACTAACTTTCAGCCACAAGAAGACATATTTTTATTTTTTTAGCAACAACTGAATACATAATCATGAATCAATCGCAGAGATTAAATTGAATATCAGTACATTTTAATGTCTATTTTTTGCCATCTTGTTAATATGGCAACATTCACAGAGCAAGCTGTCTGTCACAAAAATGAAGAAAAAATAAATACATTTTCAAGTATTGAAATATATATTTTTTCACTCTATTGAACGTGTGACTACATTGAATTTTGTTCCATATTTAACAAGTCATAAAACACATTTGAACTGTCAGATATAACCAGGAAGGTTTCGATAAATAAATATCAACAATTTGCACTTTTGTTAAATCCAAATTAAACAATCATTTAGTGGATGTAAAAACATAATATAATGCTAATCACATTTAGCATAAATGAACTAATTCAATTCTGTTAAATTTAATTTAATGGTTTCAGCATTGATAAATTAACATATTTTAAATTGCTTAACATTTAAATATTATAAAGTTCTGGTAAGTTTGCTTTGTAAAAGTTCAAAGAACAATCTCCATAGTTAGATTTTGTTACCATAGCAACACTCTGCTGCTGTGAGTTTAAACTTTTAGTTTTAGCTCTGTTTGTTCACAAATACATCTTAATAAACTACAGTTATCACTGATTGCTTTTAAACTTGGCCAATTAAACTATGCCTCTTTTGCAGATTTTACTACATTTATTTTGAAATGCTGTCAGCGGTGCTTTTAGCAGCACAAATGCCTTAACAGTGACCAGTCCCACCAGTTTAGATGTTGAAGTTCCGACACAGGGGCATGTTGTCCCAATTCTCAAATTTTTGCCTGCTTGTAACCTGCTCACTCGAATTCTTATGTGCAGTCTGAGTCCTCACTCCATAGACTGAAGTGAGGACTTCATACTGTGGAGGGATCCTGCTGACGTCTTAACCGATCAAGAAAAAAAATCGTTTGATTCTTATCTGTTTCTCAACAATCGGTGCATTTCTACGTTTGATTACTCTTCATTTTGATATTTTCAGATTTCTCCTAGCTGCAGTTAGAGGATATTCAGGTTCATTTTGAAGTGCAGCTTCAAAATGAACCTTCTCTCACCGCTGGTTTTCATCTGTTTGTACATAAAACATAATTTTAAACACGCATTATGAAAGGCTGCTCCTAATTGACGGGTTGCTACCTGTTTATTTAATTTATGTTTAGAGACTGGGAGGTAATTGGGATGCAGTTATTACCCAAGATGCAGAACAGGCTGCGTTTAGGTGAAGGTGCTACCAGGCTGATGAATGTGGAGCAAAGATGAAAGTCTGCAGGTTATTCTCATCATCCAATGTGAGCCATTAAAACACTAGTCAGCTTAGAGAAGAGATGACTTAATGGGTCTGTGTCCCTTATTCAGCCTCTTTGTTTACTGACATTGACACATAGCCTGAGATTAAACTCATCAAGTGCTTTTTTATACTATTAAAATGTGAGTGGTTTTTGTGGTACTGTGCTGAATAAATATAAGTTAAATGTCTTTCTTTCGTTCTTTCTTATTCTCTCTCTCAGCATGCCTGAGCATTTAAAAACAAGTGGCTGGAAGTGATTTGTGTTTGAAGTCCCTCCTGACGCCGTTGCTCCTTCCCTGATAATAGCCTTGTTAACTAAGATTCATTACTGCTTCTCTCCCAGTGGCCTGGATATTGAGGTAAAGATCTCAGAGAGCTGCGTTAGCCACAGTGAAGTCATACTGATGTGGTTTCATGAGCTATTCGTGGAAGGTGGTGACTGTATCTTCCCTGACTTCTGATGATTCAGTTGACCTGAGAGTCGGGTGGAGCGGGTGGTGTTTGACTTTGTTTGCTACCCAATTCCACTTTCACACCGACTCTTGCTTTTCTCTCGGTCTCTCACTAGCACTTTGTCACTCTCCCGTGTCATTCCCTCTGAACATGTGGGGATGCACAATGTGTTTGTGCGCCGGTTACTGTTTGAATGCCTGATCTCCCAGTAGATCCTCAGTCGTCGTCGTTGTTTGGCTGTATTGCTTGCAGTGTGACTTGCATTTGCCTGGACTCCTCTGAGGGAGTTTGTTTTTGTTCTCAGTGTTGCAAACAGGGTGGGACTCCATTCCCAAACCACCCAGTTGGAGATGAGTTTTTCTCTGTCGGACGTTGTTTTGTATTGTTGTTTGTTTTGGTTATTATTTAGATCAGTAGACTAGTCTTTACACTGAATAATGTGCTAAAGCAGACGTGACTTAACAATGTGGTTGCTGCATAAAAGCTTTTATTCTGTGATTCAAATACTTTTTTCCTTTGTACAATTTCAGGCCTTTTATACACACCTTCACATTTATTTATGCAGTTATTTACTGTTGAGATATCATTTTTGTTATTAGCCAAGTATAATTTATTAACAAATTGTATAAATTATGTAATTATTATATTATATAATTATTATATTATTATTATTATTAAAATTATATATATATATATATATATATATATATAATATATATATATATATATATATATATATATATATATATATATATATATATATATATAAAATGATAATTTGAGTGCAATTACCATCATTTTCTGACATGAGAAAATTATGGTTGAATGATACACCTATACACCAGGTCATGTCTTCTCATTTAGGGTTAACAATAGTCACCCAAGTTAGTAACTTTGTTGCTATATTTATAACAAGTTTTTTGGACAAAAAAAATTGTTTGTGTAAAATCGGAAGCTGTGATTTTTAAAGTTTAGGGGTAAATCCTTCTCCAAAAACTGCACTTGGTGCACCTCTTGTATTTGTTTCCATACTTTCGAAATTTCACATCATCAAACAAATTTTAATGTCAGACTAAGTTAGGCTTTTTAAAGATTGGTAATTTGCTGAAAATTTGCACCCCTAATTTTTTATTTTTTAAAATGTTTTCCAGTTTTCACAACTGTTTTAGCAGCATCTCCTGTCTCGTTTAATGGCGCAACACATGAGCATAAAGCGAAGATCCACCCAGAGATTCCAGTGTAGAGTAAGACTTTGGGAACTTTCACAAAGTCACTGTAAAAAGTCCTTTCAAAAACAAGAAAAAAAAGTACAAAAATAGGGTATAATTTTCTTAAAATACGGAAAATTATTTGCCAACAGAACAAGAAAATTTATCTTATCAAGATTTTCTAAAACAAGAAAAAATATCTAACCAAGATAAACCTACAAATGTCTTAAAATTAGTGTATTTTTACTTAAAACAAGTCAATTTTACTTATAGAAGTAAGATATATTATCTTAAGAAAAATAATCTCAAGAAAATGTTACTTGACACTGAATTTCTTGAAATCAGATTATACTGTATATGCTTGAAACTAGTATATTTTTATTTTTGCATTGGATTAATATATATATTTTGTCATTGCTTTACTCAAAGTTCTTATGTTAAGGCAAAAATCCAAAAATTGATCCTGTGAATACTGGAACAAGAGATGAAAAGAGGACATGAGTTAAATTACTTTTAACATCTTTATTACATTTAAGTTTCACATAAACACAATAAACAATGACTACTGGTCAGAATTTAAAGTCTGGATGGGCATCTGATTCTGAAACAATCCTGTAAAATGACAGAGCAATGAAGATCTGACACATCTGCCTCATAAGATGCCCTAAGAGTCAAGCAAACCAAATAGTCCAAAGCAAAATATTCTTGGGATTAGACGTCAACAATAGGAGCTTCCTCTGCAATGAACTTCTTCCAATCAGCCACAGCCTTTTATTTGTGGAGGTCTTGCCTCAGTTAAAGGTGGCATTCTCAAGATATGTCAGCAGCACAGAGAGGAGTGGACCACACACACACACACACACACACACACACACACACACATGCTGAAAGGTGTAGCAGCTACGATGTGCATCACACTATCAGTCCTCCTTTCAGAAGATCAGGGCAGGAATGGTTCCAGTGGCCAGTAGAAAGTTGGTTTCATGATCACCAGAGCTGAAAATGGTCTTGTTTGATTGAAGTTGTTGGGTCATTTGCTAATTGAAGCACAGACAGAAAAACAATCACAAAACAAACCACGTTTTAGGGACTAATCAGTGTAAAGATGAATAAGTATCATAAATTTCTTACCTGAAGAATGTGAAGGACAGCGTCACTTACAATTCCCAAAGTTTCTTGTAGATGGTTGGAGATGTGTCCAGCATAGGCTTCACCATGGCAACAGTTTGGTTCACTTGAAAAATAAAACATGTCTTATTTTAGTTCATGTGCTCAATTACAATATTACATGAATTCAAGATGGCAAGACAGTCATTCTAATTAAATCAAACTCTAGGACTAATTAAATTCACCAATCAAAAATAGTGTTTAAAATATCCTGGTAACATTGTGGAATATCTAACCTAGATACAGTATTTTAGGCTTTTAGAAGCTTTTTTCATTACAGCACATTAAACACCCTCAAAGTTAGTGAAATACTAGGCGGAATTGCCCTTTAACCATTTCCTGAATCAGAAGCTACTAATGAGAAGCACCTTAGTATGTTAAAAAACGGAAACTACCAAGAACTCGGGTCGATATTATTTTTAAGCCAGATATTGTGGTTAATGGCTGTTCAATATATTCACACAGCGGCTCTTTAACCTGCGGGCGAAAATTGGCATATACGACATGCTAACTAGCTACAGTTAGCTTATCTTAGAAAGACAGACAACTTTGAACTTACCTCTCAGAACAGCAGCTGTGGGGTCTATACACGTAAAGTCCTCCATCTTCAACCGAGATTAGAAAATGTTTAAAAAAAATGATATAAAAGTACAGTAGATAATATCTTAGTTAGGCTGTTACAACTGAATTAACCGTTAATCAGGGCAGTTAAACGATCTCTGGCGTTGCCATTAGTGATGTGTGGATTGATACTGAAATATCGATTCTTCTGATACCGGAACTTAATTCTTTAAAATCTATTGTCATATCCAAGGATCAATACTTTCAACTTTAGTAATTTGAGATCATGTGGATTAACAATAACACGTTAGAAAGTAACTAAATTATTGAGATCTTGCCTAAATAAAACGTTGTTAATGGGAACTACTTTTTCTTCCGCCTGGTAAGTGTGTAATGACGTAATGCCCAGGCGCAGCGCTGCTGACGTCACTCATTCAGAAATGAACAAGTTGACAGATAGATTGATTATAAAAGTGACAAGGAGCTATTTCAGCTGTCATCTTATAGTAGCTTTAATAATTAAACAATGATGTATTTAGTAGCGTTATTATTGACTAATTTTCTTTTTTTTAGTTTGCAACTCCATTTTCACATATTTTGTATTTTACTGCTGTATTAAAATAGCTCAATGTACTTCTTAGTTTAAAATAAGGGCATCAGAGGACATTGTGTTCTTTTCACGAAGCCAAGATATGGATTACATTTATTTTTGATTTAATTAAGAAACAAATTAACTGTCTTTGCACAAAGTATAGGATCTGTATTATTGCCGATACCAGCTTAAATTTTACTCAGTATTGGATCGGAAAGAAAATCTGTTGTATCGAACATTAATACTATCTCATTGACATTTTGGGCGCTTTCCCAGTTGGATTGTATGATGTCATAAAAGGGGTTACAAACATGATGAATGAAATATTGTTCAAACTACTATTAGTAACTTATAATTAAGAATTTGAAATATAAACTAAAAGTTAAAATATTTATCATGACATTGAGCTAATCAATGTTGTTGATTCTAATCTCATTGTGTGGAATACCAGCCATTTCAAATCACACATCAATAGAAATTTCATGACATATCAGTAAGAGGTCCGACATCTTGCATCAAGAAGATCAGATTAAGAAGGTCCATAGCAGATGGAAACATGCCAAGAATGATCTTGATATATAAACTGATATTGTCTCTGAAATTGTTGTGTTAATGTCAACTGTTTAAATATTAAATTATAATTTCCAGTACACTCTGCCAACTTATACAACAGTATAAGTTCATGTTTGTTTGTTTTTTTCATTGACAATAACACAAAGGATTCCATTTGGACATAGTCTGTTTTAATTAAGACATTTCATTAAGTAAGTGATTGCTCTTTTTGTGCTTGAAATAAGAAAATTTTACTTGTATAAAATAAGTTATAGACTTGAAGTTTGATTGGTAAATATTGATATTCTAGATTCTAGCACATATTTACTCATAATAAGTAATATTTTCTTAATATCAAGCTTTTATAACTTACTGAGATAATTAAGTAGAAAAACACTTATAATAAGAAAAAAAATTCTAACATAAACCCCTCTTGTTAAGAAAAATGATCTTGTCAGAAAGAAAACAAGAAAAATCTCCTTAATTTAAGATATTTAATCTTACTAAGATTTCAGTTTTTGCAGTGGGATGGTAAGCTGCCGATGTCTGTAAAGTCCCTCAGACAAGAGGCAATATGACTCCCACAGATCCTACAAACTACAACCATAAAGCTACCAGCAAAACAGACATTTCCTAAAACTCAGTAGGTAACGCATTAAAATAGTTGAGTTTTTCAGAGGTGGAAAACATTGCCACCTTGCCATCCCACTGCCGCAACCTTACTGTTGCTTTCTGCAGCGAATAAAGGAGCAGGATTCAGATGCTGAATGCTGCTGCCACACAACCTAACAGGTTTTTGATTTGCTAGCACTTTGAGACTAAAAAAAACAATTGCAAAGTCAGTTGAGTAAGAACCTTACTGAATATGCAGGGCTAATTTCTCATGAAAGCAGTTTATTCAACCATAGACTCAGTAGGCTAAACACACACCAACATACGAATACAATTAGTGAAATAAACGGTAAGGAATTAATCATAGTTTCACAGTTAAACAATTTTGAAGTGCCCCGGTATTTCACCTCCACCGCTTTCTGAATGATTGTGGGAGATGGTTCTGCAAGCATTTTGTTTCAATGATCTAATCCTGCTTGTCTTTTGTTTGCTAACGTGCTAATGTTATAGTACCACTGGAGGTACAGTATCTGCAGTGGCACAATCAAAAGCAGTACCAAAGCTGCACAACTCAAGTGTAAAATGTTGTCTGTCAAAAACAACATGATGAAGTTTAGTAGTCAGCTTTTGCTCAAAAGTGGTAAATATGGTATGTGACAGGGAAGAGTTTGCACATCTCTTGCTGCACATTTCATGATAAAATTCAACGACGATATTGAATTTTGTCAGTAGTTAATTCCAATAAAATTCAGTAGTTTGACTGAGGAAATAATTTTTAATGTTTTTTTTTTTATTCTGTCTGCACAATGACAGGTTGTTATCAACCAAAAGACTTCAATAAAGATAGAGGAGCAGGACCGGGTGAGACAGCAAACAACTAGTCTGGAATTGAAACTGTGTGCGGTAACCATTTAAACGCCAGCTGGTAAAAGTAGGAGAAAAAGTTTTATCTGTGATATAAATAGCATGGCAATTTTAGCTTTGAGTCTGTGCACATTGTGTGGAAAACGAATATGTTAGTTTTAGCAGTGCACCAATACTTTTCTGACTTCCAAATTTGGCCAATTTTTAAAAATGTATTTATTAATTTTTCGTCTAGTTTGCTCAGCTATTCAGGACCAAAACTGACATAAGAAATACAAGCATAAATATATATTTAGTTTTTCCTTTTCCTTACTCGAGTTTCCGTGAAGTAATATATCTTTTTCATTTCCCCTAACCATGCGTTTTTGTCAAGAAAAGTAAATATTTTCTTTTGTCATTGCCTCTTCTCTCCTGTTTTTACTTTCCCATGTGCATCATTATGTTATTAAGGAGAGCTGCGTTTATTTCTGCTCCTCTACTATTGGTCAATAGAGCTTTGGAACCAACGTCACTGTGTCAGACGTTGTGGGGTGTTTAGGTGCAGTCGCTCATCTTTACAGGCCACAGATCAAAACAAACTTTATCCCGGTGGTTTACATTACTGTGTTACTGACTACAGTGAAGTTAGTTTTGAGTTGGATATTGGATATTCCAATATCCGCCAAGTAAGCAGCGTTTAGCTCAAGGTTGATCCAATTTATGAACACTAATTTCGGCCCGCCGTTCTCTAGCTCCCTCCTCAAGCACTTAGAGGTTCACTTAGGGACTGTCAACAAATCTCCGAACCAAACACTCCTGTCAAACAAATATTAATAAATGCCTTGCCTTGTGAAAAACTGATACAAAAAAGTGGCAATTCATGAGACACACTACCCTGTATTAAAATGTCAAGTCATATTCAATATTTTAAATAATTTTAATGTTAAATAATATGTTTTCTTCAATAGATTACATATTGTGGGCCACATTGACTAGAAATCAGTGTGTAATTGTACTAAACTGTTTATATAAGGAACATTCATTTTTATTCCATTTTAACTAAATTTTAATTTTGCTAACTATTTTTTTACGTTTAAATTAAGTATTTCTCTTCAATAGCTTCTAGGTCATGTGACCTATTGAGTTAAAATCAATGTACAATTGTTCTTCCAGTCTGTAAAGATGAAGTATTTGATTTGACCCTTTTTATTCCCTGTCGATGCACAGCTCTACGTTACCATGTCACCAGGTGACTCTGAACCCCTCCAGTCACTGAATGGGATGCTTAAAACAGATAAATGTGCCAAAACTTTCTGCAGCTGAACAGAAATAAAACTGAAGTTATTATCTTTGGACCTAAGGAGGAACTATCTTGACATTAACATTATATTATCTTGTGTTCTGCAGAATTATGCTGCTTTGTACAGAAACAATCAGAACCACACGAAACAATTGGCCATGCTCACTGGTAGTTTTGATTTAGTAACTTAGGAATGTTTGTTTTAATGCAACCTGCATTTGGTTTTGAATGAATGTTTTCTTTTTTACTTGACTATTTGTTATAGTCAGTGTTATGAGACTTATATGATTTTATTGTTAAATATTGTTTTACTCATTGCAGGTTTTTCAGTTGTCTTTTTGGCTGAATACCTGCTGCATTATGCCTCCAAGTATTTTGCATGTTTCTGTCTAAATTAGGTGAATCACAAAGAAGCATTTATACCTAAAGAGAAAAATTAACAGCCAATCCATGTGATCGGTATCGGTGATTGGCAGTGATCGGCCCTAATTAATGGTTGATTGGTATCGGAATTGGCAGAATAAAACCTGATCGGAGCACTCCTAAAATACATGGAAGATTTTTTTTGCTAAAAAGTGACAAAAAATACTTTTGTGAGGTGCGGTGACTTTTACACTTGTCAAATATACCTCGGTTTATTTACATTGGAGTAGTTCTGTCAGTCCTCTACCATTGATCCACTATTTCTAACCTTTTATTGAAAACTCCCCCACACCTGTTGTGAATACAGGAAATAGCATTGGTTAGTTGAGGCAATCAGCTGTTTTTCAGTGATCCGAGGTTTTCCTGAAAGCCTTTTCCTGCTGCATATGTGGGGCTTACAAGCCTTTAATGTGTAGACCATTCAATTCCTCGCTCTAGAAAAAACCCTCATACTTAGAAATGAGTAAATAAATCTTTTCATATTCTGCAGGCCTAGCTTTTTCAGTGCATTTCTGTGTACTTCATGTAAACTGTGACTAAGGGACTAATTCAGGGAACTTTAATCAAACTGACCCACCCCTTCTTGCAGCGTCATCTTTTTTGCAAATGCCCCCATAAAAGGAATAGATGAGCAGTCTGTTTTTAGAGCATAATGGCTGCATTAGAATATGAGATGGATAGTGGATGAAAAAATTCTGCGTGCTTCATGCTTGCTTTCATTTTGGCTAAGTCGCTCAGGTCTGCTTTTATCAGTAGTGATCTGGTGAAAAAGACCTCTGGGACACAGTGGAGTGCTCAGTTTAAATTCTGAAGGCAGAGGAGTGAAAAACAAGCCACAAGTGAGAACAATTTGAGCTGTAAATTGTCACCAAATTGACTGTTTTCATTTAGAGCTCAGCTAATGTATGATTTTATGCTCCGTGAGCAATAGCAGATTTGTTATGTTTGCTTTTATCTTTCTTTGCCGTCATTGATTGCAACGCCACACCTTCTCACCAGAATCACTATGACGGCTCCTTTTTCCATGTGGTGACATCATAACCAATGGAGGTTTGTGGTGATCTCATCAGTCAATATGTAAACAACAGTGGAGACCGTTTCTCATCACCTCGGTGACATTTGTTCACTGGGCGACTCATCACAGAGAATGGTCTCACAAAGTATTTTCAGTAATTTGAATAATTTAGTCTGTGATCTTTGTTCATTACTTTCTCTGAGTAATGCAAAGTGCATAATAGCATAACCTTTTCAAAGGAACTTACCTGCAGTTTGTTTTTGTAGTTATGAATAAGAAGTCCTATTCCTGATTGTGGCCAGACTTTAAAAAGGTGATGAAGCTCACATTGATCTCAGGCTGTGTGTGTGTGTGTGTGTGTGTGTGTGTGGGGGGGGGGGGGGGGGGGGGGGGGGGGGGGTGCGGGCGATTCAATCAGGGGTTTTCTGGGAGCTTAACGCTGAATGTGACAGGCAGCCAATCAGAAAGCGCGGATTCTCGCGGGGGCAGATTACCGAGGTGAATCCCAAACAGCTGAAACGGTGCAAGCTAAGCCTGGCGGCTGGGCTAGTAAAGCATGGCAGCCGCCATGCTTATAATACACTGGGGGAAACCCTGACATTTATGTTCTCTAAATAACTCAATTGATTTTTTAATAATATAATCTACTAAAGCAAAACAATGGAACTTACAAGTTTATTACCCATACTTTTTCTGAAACAGTCCGTCTGTTTACAACTTTCACAATTTTCAGTCTGGAAGAATATTTAATTTGATATGAAAAAGCTTCATGTATAAATATATGTATGTTAAGAAGTTTTTTTTTTAGCTGTCACAATATTTCATATTCCTTTGTTTCATTTGGGTAGTATTTATTATCCACAACATAAAGTCTCAGCATCACCATCATCTAATTCATCATTGTAACTATGAAGAAGTAACAAGTATCAATCAGAAAAAGGGCACATTGTAAATGTTGTAGTCAGTCTGCTTGCTGTGGCGACTGTTTCTCCTCTACTGGTCTACTGTTACCTTCTACCTGTCTGCACTTGTCTGCCCCCACCACACACATCAATCTAGCACCAATCAAACACTTTTCTGGTTTGTCTACAGAACCATTGCACATTGGCCAAAAGAGAGGTGAAACTTCAACTCTTTTTTTCTTTTTCTTTTTTGGATCCAAACAACCTTGAGGTTTAGTTTGTTGACTGGTGGTAGGAATGAGTTTAATTGGGGGGAAACATATTGGAAACCTGACAGTTCTGTAAATAGCTTGAGAAGAAATGTCAATCTAGGGTTTCATTAACCCATTACCCCGTTACTACCATTTGTTAGTAACGTGCTACTCTAATCTGACCCCTTGTAACGCGTAATCTAACACATTATTATTTATAATCCAATAATCAAATTCAAGTCACTGCATGTATTATATTTATCGTTTTCTTTAGTAAAAACAAATTGTTTCTTTCCTCTTTTTTCTTTCCTTGGGCAGTTCCGTCTCGTGGGTAACGCCAGAAAAACAAACGTAAACAATGGAGGGAAAAGAGAGATGTGCTTTTTCTAAACTTATTTGTTTCAGCTAAGGAAGGCAATAAATTAACTACAGTATACAGTTTATGTATGTATATGTTCTCAAGGTGGCACACTGCCCCAAAAACTTCTTTTTCCATTTCCTCTTGAACAAAATGGCTTGCCATCGTTATGCTTTAATCAAGCATAATGACTGTCAGTCTGGGATTGTATTATTTGCCTCACAACTAGCAAGAGAAATACTCTGTTAGCTGTATTTCTAGCAGAGTACAGAGTACTACAAGCAGTATGTACTGCTTGTAGCTAGCAGTACACACAAGCTAGCTACAAGATTCTGATATATTTTATTGGTCGAAATACATTTGATTATTGGTGAAAAATGCGTTGACATGCTGTAAGTTGACTGACAATTGAACTGATTCCGTATCTTTCTAAACCCTTAAGTGAAAAATAGCTACTAAGATTGGACTCAGGAGTTCTAAACTCAACATTGTAGTTTAACCAAAAAAATAGTCTAAAAAAACAAGTTTTGTTCTTCTTTAACAGCTCTACATCAGTGCAACAGTTTGCCCTACAAAATAAATAAAAATGATACTTTTCACATCTAACAGACACCTTAGCTCTTCACTGACAACTCCATGTGCCGTCTCACTTTCCAGCCCTGCATTCAGTAACTTACCAAACATGAGCCATGGCTCTCAAAAGGGTGAGAGAAAGACATGTTCGAGTGGAAGACTTTAGAATCAAAGATTTTTTCACAAATGTGGAGAAATACTTGGGTGGGACAAATGTGCCTGACCCCTCGTCCCCACCGGTTCTCACACCTATGTCGATTCGCAGCAAATAAAGACATTGTTTTTGGCAATGAGGTTAGGAGGAACCAGAGTTTGCCTTATAATCATATTCAAAATGCAATAGACTTCCAATGTTTTTACTAGCCCCCCCTTCGTGTGCTAGTGTTGATGATTTGCATGGAGTTTATCTCTGCTGATTAAGGCTGTTTGGTTGGGTTGTTCTTGTTGGAATCATGCCAGTTGAATTTTCTGCCTCTTCTAACACGCTGGAGACGGGGGAATACATTCTTTTTTTTTGGGTGGGGGGGTCCCAAGGCTCCCAAGGCTCTCTTTCCCTTTCTCCCTGAGTCCTTTCACCATCACTCTGACAATTAGCAAGCTCTGGCCATCCCAGAAGGACACAAGTAATTAAAGAGTTGGCGTTCATAATTACAACATGCTTATTGTCTGTTTATGGATTCTACGCCATGTGCGATGCACTGGGAGATTTCTTTGGTGTAAACAAATGTAAGGTGGCTAATATGCTGGGTTGGCAATTTCATGTGCTTAACATCTTGATACCCTCACTGTATGTTTTGTACATTCATTTTGGTTGGTGATGGTAGAACCAGATGGGGATGTAACTTTGTTGTGATGGTAGTTCCTGCTTGATCGAAATGGGTCCCAGAGGGGCACATGGACCCACTTATAGATAAAATGAAGCTGGAGAATAAAGGTGACAGCTACAACTAATCATGGATCTTTTGCAGTCTTTAATCCAATTTTTAAAATGATAATATACATCCATCCATCTTCTAAGACCTTGTCCCTTAGTGAGGTCAGGAGGGTTGCTGGTGTCTATCTCCAGCTAACGTTCCGGGCGAGAGGTGGGGTCACCCTGGACAGGTCGCCAGTCTGTCACAGGGCAACACAGGACAAACAACCATGCACACACACACTCACACCTATCGACAATTTGGAGAGGCCAATTAACCTGACAGTCATGTTTTTGGATTGTCAGGTTAATTATAAGGAAACCGGAGTAACTGGAGAAAACTCACACATGCACAGGGAGCATGCGGGAGTTTGCTCACGCATGCTAGTATCTAGTATCTTGCTAGTATGCTAGTATCTTGCGTGATACTAGCAAGAACAATACTAGCAGTGCATCTGATCTTACAGTTTTCTGTAAGATCATTAAGAGGCTTGACATTTCGATTCTGATTTCAGCCAATACCATTTTTTTTTGTCTGAAAAGTCACAAAATATTGGGGCAAACTTGCTATGTTGTCAACAGTGGGATGACCTGGTGCTCTGCCAGTCATCCCTCTCTCACCACAGAGGAAAAGGGGAAAGTGGTGGTTTTTAGATCTTTGCAGAGGTAGATAAGATTGGTGGAAAAGATTGGTTTCTCATGCAAGTATCGGCTGATCGACAATCTCCCAAAATTAAGGAAATCGAGGCAGATTTATCAGTTCACCCCGAGAAAAATATATTTTCTTAGCATGTTGTCTGGACAGTTGGCTTGAGCTCCACAGCTGTTTATCCCCTTACCTGATGTAGATCATAGTAACTGAGATGCTGAACCTCATGGAGAATGGAAAGGAAATCATAATGATGGAAAAGAAAGAGAAGAGAGGAAAATATGAGGTAATCGTAATCATTACTGCAGTAATATGGCACGTTTTCTCAATATCAGGCTGCCCTAACCGAAACAGACGTCTGCTTCAAAAGAAACAACAGAGATATTCCAACTTGTTTCCTTTTTAATGCATTTGTTTATTTTCATTTTATGCAGGTAAGGTTTAACATCATGGCTTTCTCTTAGAAAAAAGTGGAAAAGTAATGAACAGAGCCTCTGAAGTGATATCAGTTTGTCAGTGGACTGATTTGTTTATCTACTCATTTAAAAAAAGAGGAGTGAAAGCCTCCTCTCTCCTCCCTGCAGCTGTGTTTAGTCGCTCTGTTTTCTGGAGAAGTTGTGAACTGTGTCATCTTCTAGTCACTAACAACCAACAGCTGCAGCATCAACCACAACAGCAGAATGTTGGACTATTTTTTTTAATGTACAAAAATAAACAAAGCCCATGTAAAAAAAAAAAGAACAGGAAACAATGCCGCAAACATCAATCAGCTTATGCAAGTACAGGGTAAATGTGCTAGCTAACTGATAAGACCTGTTTGTCTACGAGGAGACAAGAGTGACCATTATATATAAAGCTGTTATTTTATCTGCAGTAGCTCCCCAACAAACATCTGCTTAGTTTTTTCCCTCCCCTGTACAGTACATGTGAAACCCACACATTATGATGAAACATGCTAAGTATTTGTTTTTGTTACTGCATGAATGCATAAGACGCCAGATGTTCCAGGCAAACCTTTAGTCATTGTGGTGGGAGATAGGTCAGACTGTCAGTAGGTCAAAGGTTAAACAGGAACAGGTTTTACTGTTAGTTTGGATCGTTTAACACAATGCAGTGTGAATGCGAACCACAGCAGTAGAAACTCTAACAAATGTTGCAATTTTGATCCCCAATCAACCCGAGTCTACCTCACTATCAGGTCTAAAAACACCCTAAAAGTACTTTTTGATAATAACCTTTTAGCAGCTATTAAACATACTAATGGTCATAAAGATTCTAAAATATCCTCATCCAATTAATCTGTATAATGTCTTTCACTTGGTGATGGAATTAATAAAAAATAACTTCTCAGTCATATTTATTTTATGGATTTAGTCTGTATATTTGCTTAATGCTTGCCTACAGTTAAAAACAGTTACAAAATTCAGTAATATTTTTTGTGAAGAATTATCACAATAACATAGTTGTATTTTATTGCCTGGGTTTTATCAAGTGCTCATCAAACATCAACATCAGATTCAGTAACAATCAAAATGTCAACCACAATTCAAAATATAGAATAAACAACTTCTGCGTAGGCCAAATGAATCATTCTTTGTGTGAGTACAAACTTTGTTTTCATTTTTGAGTCTCACTCCACAGCTGTCACTGAATTGACTGGCATAAAGCTGCTGAAGTGTTGCAGATGAGATATGATGTTTTTAATGTAGTAAACATTATTAACTGTAAAATTATACAATAAGACAGGTTTTAATTAATTTTATAAATCTTTTTCTGTCTCACCTGTGGATCTGTAGCTGTCCCTGCTACTCTGCTGAAAAGTGCATAATGTGTACTAACACAGTGTAATTAATTTCAGTCACATCTGTGTCTCTGCTCTTGTCAAGATTTTCAGTGGGATTTATTTGGGCTGGTTGTGGCAATTAGGGAGCCGAGTGACCATCAATATATATTACGTGGACATCACCCATTAGCTGCTACAGCTTGTGACATGCAGATGCCATTACTAAGGATTTAGTCATGTCCACAGACCCATAGTGTTTCAATGCAGGGTGAGCAGGAATTTGTCACAAAAAGTGGTTGTAGCCCCCATGTTTCTTTACCAGTTTCAGGGTTTCCTGCAGAAAACGTGCTAAGTATGGGGGGGTGGGGGGGGGCTCGATTCAATCAGGGGTTTTTCCCTGACTGGGAGCTTAACGCTGAATGTCAGGGGAAATTACTGAGGGGATCCCAAACAGCTGAAACTACGCAACGCTTAGCCTGGCGGCGGGCTAGCAAAGCATGGTGGCCCGCCAGGCTTATAATACACTGGGGGAAACCCTGAGTTTCTATAAAATGTGGTTTAAATTAAAGCTGATTAAATATCTATATATCTCTGGATACAGATCTATAAACAGTTTTTTTTCTGTCAGTTCTGTCAAAATGCAAGACAGGACTAAGTGAATTTATCTTTAATATTAGCCAATAATTTAATTTTACCTAGTTTCCGCTGTAGGAACCATGGTTTAAAATTGAATAAACTTTGGCTCCTATGCTTTATAAAATATTTCATTTTATTTGATAATTCCTTTGAATATCGCCAAGTTCTGCCATCAAATGATGCAATTAGTCCAGAGGAAAAAAACATAGAAAAACACGTGAAGAATAATTTACAATCAGTTGTTCTTTTCTTCCCCCAGTTTATGTCAGCTTAATATCACATGCAGATCCGTTGCCATGGCAACCAACAAACAGCCAACAGAGCAAGGATTATGCCCCAGTGCATAGGAATTACTATCAACAAACAGAAAAACATTTCCCACACAAAAATGTACGTAAAAACACCAAACAGAACATTCTATTCACTACAGATTTATGTTTTTAAAATTTTCAGACTTGATGTTTATTTTGTGATCATTAAAAAGTAATAGCTTGAATACTGGTGGCTATTGATTAGCTAACTTAAACACCTGCTCTACTGTCAGAAAGTAGATGTGTGGATCACCTTATTGTTGTGTTAACTGAACTGAAACACACCAAACTGCGCAGCAAAGTTACATATAGTAAGTTTCTTAAGTCAAGCAATAGCATAACTAACCTATTCCCCACTTTCTTAGTATTTTCTTTTTTAAATTAAAACTTTACTGACCTGTGAAATGTGATTCCCTTGGACCTTTTTGTCTTGCTGTTGTGCCATTGATCAATAATAGCAAAACATTATGTCCCTTTTTCAGATTCTTTGCATGATTGTGTCATTTTCCCAACTACTGATATTCCCAACTCAATGTACAGCAATTGTGCATGTGGTGCACATTAAGTCACATGATGTCCAATCCACTAATGTAGATCATTGAGAGGACCTGTCTTTTATGTTGTACAAAGGAATTCTAAAAAAACATTGATGCACTGGCTGCTGCAGAGTTACTGTCCAAAAATGGATGCATCAGTGCAAAGTATTGGTGGGGACTGTGCCTGTCATGCCGAAGTTGGTGGGGGCATGTCCACACCAGTCCTTCAGGAAATTATACCCAGGCCATAGGTAAAAAAAAAAAGAAAAAAAGATAAGAATAAAGCAAATGTTACCAGTTAGCGTCACACATGCTAAATGTTATTTAGAAGGAAATAAATTAGAAGAGAGTTTTAAGAGATTGGAAAACACAGTTGAGTTGTAGTGATTGGTCAGGAAAAAGGCCAAGGCGATTGGTTAGATTTACAGAAAAGTTGCAGTGACTGTTGAAAATTCTAACTTCGCAAAAAAACTTGCCAGTAATGAGTGAATTTGCATTAATAGTTGCTTGGTCAAAATTCAGCAGTTGCAGTGATTGGTCAGAAAAGATGGAATACAGAAACCGTTAAGGTGATTGTTGGAGTGGGCATTTATAATATTGTTTATCATTCATCATGAAAATTTCTTTGTCATGATAACTTTGATTTATTATCATCACAATAAATCATCAGTTAATGTTAAAAAAACTGACTAAAATGTTAATTTTACCATTTCCTCCCATTTTGTCCCTAGGAGAACATCATTAAATATAAGTCAGTGAAAAAATATGATTACATGAAGTGTCTATGTGCAGTTTAGTGATACAAATCACACGTCTTTGTTTATGGCATCCCGAAGAAGCTCATTTCGAATAGGAATGTTTTTCAAGTGCAGCATATGATGTTTCTGGTGCTGTGAATGCTGTGCCATGCCTAAAAAAAGAAGGAATAAACTCTTTTTTTAAAATTATAATTGTCATTGTAATAAAATTCTACCACCTACCACTGTCATTGGTCAGATTTGTGGAAAAGTTATGATGACAGGTGAAAATTGCAAGTGTACAAAAATTTGCGAATGATGAAAGAAATTGCATTAATAGTTGCAATCTAACCGTATTGATGAAATATGTGGTGGATGATAACGAAATGAGCTACAGCTTCTTTTTACATCGGCTCTGGTTTAGCTAATGGTGAAAAAGTGATTCTTGTGCAGGTCAAAGTGTGAGATAAACCATATCTGTTGTCTCCATTAATGAAAAATGAAAATCACATTGTTTAGTGCTTTTTCTCCCAGTCACCTTATAATCGTTTCTCTGTCATAACCAGAAAAGGGTAAATGCTTTGAGCAACTCATCTCTCCCAAAAAGTGCCACTCTATCACACTCTCGCATTCTTTTAAAAGGGAAAAGGGAAGATGAATTTTGCTCATAAAGGCTGGATCACAAGAGCTTTTTATCCTAAATGGCTTCAGGGATTGTTATCTGTAGGAAGTGTGTCCTGCCTCCGTCGTATTCAATCAAGTGTCCACTTAGCTGTGACTGGGAGTAATTGTTCCCAAGTGGGCCACACACTGACCTGTTAATGTCTGCAATGACCCTGTAACCTTGTCAGCATGTCTTAGGGAGGAGTTTAAATCATGTGGATCTCCTCCACGTCTTTAGTCTGCTGGGTCAAGTGAGCGGTTGGTCCTGAAAGACCACTCTCCTGTAATTGTCCGCCTAGCAGCATGGGCCAGCTGGGGGGATGTTCCCAAAGATTGGCTCTTATTAGATGAGGTACTGGAAGTAGTGGGATTTGGAGGGTCAAGCCATTGATAGGATTCAGTACCAATATGTGGACGCTCTCTCTGCTGAGCTACATCACTGGGCAAACTTCAGCAGCATCTTACTGTCATAGATTTGTAATGATCTTCACTAAAAACATTATTTTGAGTTAAAAGAACTTAAGGCAATCACTGCGACCCAGACTGTGGAATTCAGAAAGAAATGCCTAGTTTTCTGATATTATTCAGTTCAATCCAATCTAAAAATACTTTATTGAAGTGTGATTTGCATCACTGAACTTAGACACAGCTTGTCACTTTATTGTTACACTTATTGAACAAACAATGGAGAAAATGTAAAAATAATTCGACAATACAATTTTTTTATGTCATTAATTGGAATTTATTGTGAAAATGATAAATCTAATTTCTCATTACAAGAAACTTATCATAATAAGTGATAAATGATACGATTAATGCATAGGAAGCATCTTGTTACAAATCTTGAAGGACCAAGTTTGGTAAAAACCAGCGCTTTGTTCTGTGCTTTGCCCTTTGCTTCATAGGTGGACCTATTGAGAAATAATTGCTTCCTGGAGGTGTGGACTTTTGTTTGAATCTGACTTTACCCAATAGCTAATGTTTGGCTGTGACTTACGTAATGCGCTAGCTTGGTGAATGCTTACTAGAAATTGTGTGCATCGCAAACAACCCCATAGAGAGTATGGGGCATGACATGTTCCCTGGCTATAAATACCTTAGATGTTCATCTTGCTCCAACTTCCAATTGCTCAATATTTGGAGGCGTGGCCAATATGGACTGAACAGCTTTGTTCACCTCTTCTGCTGCCATAAATATACAATGATATTTAAATTTCTTTAATAAATTTAAACAACAATAATCTATTCTACTTTACTAATTGGACAAAAGATATACACCAAAATATGTATTTCATCTTAAAAAAAACAAAAACTAAGGCTTTCTACCCCGTAACAGCTACTGGGACAATTGTACCCGTTTCCAACATCTGTCTCAGGAAGCTTTGGACCATTTCTCGCTTTCAGCTGTGAAATGTTTGAGCTTTCTTGCATTTACAGCCTGTTTGTCCTGTTGCTTCCCAGCACTTCAGTAAGATTAAGATCTGGGCTTTGACTCACCCTAAAACTTTCCATTTCTTAATACACTCATTTTTTGGTGCACAGGTACGATTTGAGTCATTCTCAAGGCAATCGCTGCGATTCAGACTGTGTGTTACAAGGTCCCATTTTGTCTCATATTTTCCTCCGGCACCCCTAATAGTAGAATTCATGTTGGATTGATCGATTCTATGGTGGTCCTGCTACATTTAAGTATTCCCAAACCTTGACACTATGCATGGTTTATGTTTTAATGTTCTTTCCTCATCAAAAATATACCTTGAATATTGCCTTGATTTTTTTTTTTCATGCATGTTTGGTTGCCACAGGACACTAAAGGATTTCTCCTTCAGATCTTTAAAACGCCTAGGTGAGCCTAGCCCCACCCTTCTAGGCACAGTTCCTCCTCCTGCAAGCTTCCCAAGCTTTGGAGCTTCTCCCTCACCTGCCAGCCCTCCCCCAGGACTACCCCACCCAGCTCCTTTAGACTAGCCAGCAGCAATTGGCAAACACATAGTGGAATTATGCATCTGAGTTCATTATAGGGGCTGCTTCTCAGTGAAACGCTGGTAAAAACATTATTAAGAGGTTAATAAGGGGCCAATTTATGATGGCAGACTTTCAGAAAGAGCAGGAATTTTTAAGAGACAGATGCCCAATTTCAATGTGTTAATTATCAAAGTAAAATTTGTTTTAAGTCATATTTTACATATAAACGACATTTTTAGAACAACTGAAGGTAACACAGTTACTTGATTGAGCTATAAAATGTGCCTGGAAATCACATAAGACTGCCCTTCTAAAGGTTGAAATAGGTTATATCTTCAAAATGCTGAGTAGTATTCTTATTGTTTTATGATTTTTTTTGTATAAAAAGGTGTTTTATTCAGATGGTTTTTTTATTTATATCTCAGAATACAGTAGAAATTATACTCATTCCAACCTGCACACCATTTGATTTAAAAATGTATAGAAATCTCAATCAAAAGTAAGAAACAACTTTTTTGACTCTGATGGTTCATGCCCAGTTTGTGTTCCCATCTCAATGGGAAAAAGTGTCTGAACAAATTGAGACAATACTGGATGCTTGGGAATGAAGATGAGGCAATATTTTTGCTCATTTTTGGAACAAAGTAAGCAATGTAGTAATCAAATAAAAGTTTCAAAATTCACAACTTGTGTTAATAAATCTTTAATCAAGTTAACTTCCATTCATCCATCCATTTTCTAACACCCTTGTCCCTAGTGGGGTTTGGAGGGGTGCTGGTGCTGATCTCCAGCAAGACATTTAAGGCAAGAGGCGGGGTCACCCTGGACAGGTCACCAGTCCATCGCAGGGCAACACAGAGACAGACAGGACAGACAACCACGCAAGCACACTCACAATCATGATTTTGGACTGTGGGAGGAAGCTGGAGTACCCAGAGAGAAACCCATGCATGTACTGGGAGAACATTCAAACTTCATGCACTTCAAGAACCAGGGCCAGGAATCAAACCCAGGACCTTTTTGCTGCAAAGCAACAATGATACCCACTGCACCATTGTGCAGCCCTAAACCTTTGAAGTATCCATCCAAATACTGTTGTTGCTATGCTTGTCAGCCCCTCAGGATGGTGGAACATTTTAATTTCCATCCTTGTTCATATTTGACATTCAGTTAGTTTTAACAGCCTGACTGGGAGGAGAGTTGTTGATTTGCAACAGTTATTTCCATTTGCAGATATGAGACGCAGCAGGTGAACCACAATCATTTGCTTTGTCAACACCTCATTTGCACCTTTGGGGACACTGACCCAAAGATGGATGTTGCTAGATTCCCTCGTTTATTTCAGAACTCACAAATGAGCTGCAGTTAACATGAGTCGTAACGTTACTGGATGAAGAGTTCTTTCGCAAAAGCCACTTTTTTTTATTTAAGTGAAAGAGCAAAATTATAAACACATGTTACCCAGAGAAGGAATGAGCGAGCGCTGAGCAGCTGGCATGCCAAGAAAGGGCCACAAAATGGGTGTACTTTACTTTTGAAGGTAGTATTTTAGGTTTTATGCAGTGTTTTTATTGACAAATAACACCAGATGAGCCACTTTTCCACGTTCAAGCGCTTGTTAATCTGCAATTAAGTTCCAAACTCCAGAGTTAACATTAAAGCCCACGTTGCCCCTCGATATCCCGTTAGTAAAACATTTGCGTTCAGCAGCAGATGCCTTTCTGCTGCTGCTTTGATGAAATAAATCCATGTTGAGAGGGGCTCTCTGTTCGGATCAGCATATTTTTGGGCAGGCAACAGTGAGTAATCAGAAGGGTCTCATCTGAGGCCAACACAGGGCCCAGGAATGCGGACAGGCTGTTAAAGCAACGACTATGCTAATGGGGGTTAGCTGAATTTCACCCTGCTTGAGTTATGAGGAGTTGGGACGTCGCAGCGGCGGTTTGTTTTGTCTGGCCCGCCAAGCTACTTGGCCTAACTTTGAAATGGAGTTCAAGATTTTGTTTTTTGACACTTTTTTTTATTATACAACCCAATTAACTGGGAGCTGAATTGTCGTGCTGCTCTGTTCCAAACACAACCACATTAAATGGCAAAGTTGTATGCACATATCTCAGAGGGGCAACAAGCCACACATTTCTCCTGGGACAGGAACAAAACCAGAACACATCCATTCCTCTTCTTTTGCATGATGTGAATTGTATAAGGAAATCATTAACATCTTTCCGCTTGTTTACCAGGCCACAGATGACTACTTTTGAGCTTTCTCACAAACTTGTTTGTCTGGCTTGTCTCAGACATTTCATAACAAGGTGCATTGCTCATTTATGTAGGGAGAAGCCATGTCACATGATAAAATATGAGGTTTGTTATGTAGGTGGAGGCTATTTGTAAAGCCTGTTTCCCAAACGTCGTGATAATTTTGTTTGCCGACCCATTGGGTAAGTATTATTATAATTATTTCACTAAAACAAGCCATTTTTTTCCAGGTTACAAGTGAAATAAATCGCTAGTACAACTAGTACTTTTTCATCAATTTTATAGAATTAATGACTTAAAATAATCTCCTATATTTTTCCAAAAGTTACTTGCAACTTAGTTTTATCCTTTTTCAAGTGTACTAAAATATTTGCACTGCAAACTAGACTAAAAATACAATTTTAAATTCAAGATTTCCTTTCATTTTAAAGGGACCGTATTATGTAAAATTGACTGTTTTGAGTTTTATGTCATGTTTATTCCTTGATCAAAAACATATCTGGAGTATTGCCTCGATTTGAGATTAAAAGGTTTGAGAAACCCATTAAACGCTTGGGTAAACCTTGCTCTACTTTCAGGGATGATGCTCCCTCAGAACTTCAGTTTCTAAGCTTCCACCTCACAGATCAGCCTCTCCTGATAATTGCTGCTGGCTTGTAACAGTACTAACCATCAGCAATTAGCAAACACCTGATGGAACTGTGCTTCTGTTGAGCTCATTATATCAATCAATCAAATGTTATTTGTATAGCACATTTCAGCAGAAAGGCATTTCAAAGTGCTTTACATAATTCAAATAAAAAACAGCATGTGACAGCAAAGAGAAAAAATTAAAAAAGAAACGGAGAGAAAAATAAAAACAAATAAAAAAAATATATTAAAAAACATCAAAGACATCAAAACCCACACTCTAACCCTAATTTAGCCATAAGCAACCCTAAACTGGTGCATTTTAAGTTGAGATTTAAAGGCACTCAGTGTTTCAGCTGTTTTACAGTTTTCTGGAAGTTTGTTCCAAATTTGTGGTGCATAGAAACTGAATGCTGCTTCTCCTCGTTTGGTTCTGGTTCTGGATGCAGAGCAGAACCAGAACCAGAAGATCTGAGGGGTCTAGACGGTTGGAATGGCACTAGCAGATCTTTAAGGTATTGTGGTGTTAAACCGTTAAGTGATTTATAAACTAACAGTATTTTAAAGTCTATTCTCTGAGCTACAGGGAGCCAGTGGAGGGACTTTTAAACTGGTGTTATGTCTCTATCTTCCTGGTTTTAGTCAGAACAGCAGCAGCAGCTTCTGGATCAGCTGCAGATGTTTGATTGATTTGTTAGTCAGACCTGTGAAGACGCTGTTGCAGTAATCAATGAGGCTAAAGATAAACGCATGGATGAGTTTCTCTAGATCTCGCTGAGACATTAGTCCTCTAATCCTAGAGATGTTCTTCAGGTGATTGAAGGCCGACTTTGTGACTGTCTTAATGTGGCTCTGAAGGTTCAGGTGAGAGTCCATCACTACTCCCAGGTTTCAGGCTGATCGAATCAATGCACTGAAGCTGAGCATTGATTCTAGTTCATCCCTCTTTAGGTCCAAAGATAATAACTTCAGTTTTGTTTCTGTTCAGCTGGAGGAAGTTTTGGCACATCCACACATTGATCTGTTCTAAGCATCTGTTCAGTGATTGGATGGGTTCAGAGTCACCAGGTGACATCGTGATGTAGAGCTGTGTATCGTCCGCATAGTTATGATAGCTAATCCTATTTCCTGTTATAACCTGAACCAGTGGGAGGATATAAATATTGAAAAGTAGGGATCCTAGGATATGATCTACTTCTCAGTGAAACATTAGAAAAAAACGTTAATCAAGGAACCATGTTGTGATGACTTCCTGAAGGCAGAGTTTCAGAAAGACTGTACTTTTAATGACCTTTGTAAATAACTGTACTCAAAATAAAGGTGGGTTTATTCATCATCTTTCAATTGGAGAGTATACTACCATAATAAAATATTAATTTTGAAGCTCTGTCCTGTAATAAAGTTAATCTGTGTCGCTTTAATTTAACATTTTTCTCAACTCCAACTACTGTGTGTTTTCATGAGAGTAAGGGAAAAGTCAGGAAATTCTGATTATTCATATTTTTAAAAGTATTTTCTCAAATGTATTTTTTAAATTATAGGATTTCCATTTCTGTGCTTAAATGTCACAACTTTCATCACATTCCCCACTACTGCGCAAAACAAAAACAATCGAAAAGACCAACAATCTGTGAATACATAAAAATATAGGCTGTTTAATATTAAATTAATAAATATCTAAAACAACACTTACTCTACCCCTTAAGAGTCCAGAACCCAAAAATCATTTTTTTTTCTGATTTTAATATTATTAGAATGCATCAAACTTAGATTGAAAACAGCTCTTCAGAGTTGTTTGGTGGTATTTTTCACATATTCATAGCCTGGTTTTGACAGAAGCCAAGCTGCTGTTTTTTTCTCTGGTGACTGCATGTTTTACCTTCTTACATATTAAAAACAAGATAACTTTACATGCATGTAGGCCAGGAGATTCCAAAGGAATCAGTGTGTCATAACATATTAAACTCTTGTGGGTGACGAAGATCACGTTTACTTTTGTACGCTTTTGATGTTTCTGTACATGTGGGCTCGGTGGACCAGGGTAGGGGCTTTCCCCACCCTTCACTTCCTGCTTGTAATTGTTGTATCTTTCCCGTTTCTTCTCTTTCTCTCTCAGTATCTCTCTCTCTTTTGGTGTCTGTGTCCTCTGTGAAACCTCCATGGCCCCACCTCTGAAGACTGTGAGCTGAACCGTGATTGGAGTAATGGAGCGCCAATCTACTCAACTCAAGTAATGTATGTCACTTCACCCACTAAGCTTTCTTATGTACAGCGGTTTATCACTGTTTGCCTTGATCAGCTATTTTTATGCCAGATTAAGAAATATAAGATATTAATAATACTGCATTTGTTGAAGGTATAGTCCATCAGCTGTTTTGAGACTTTGACTCTTCATCTCTTATAAATACATTTGCCGTACATTACCAAAGCTGTCCCTCTGCTCACCTCTGTTGGCACAGAGAGCCCTGATTGGCTGAGCCCTTTCTGCTCTACAGCCTGACTGCTTGCCAGCAGTGCTGCCAGTGGCTTCTGTGCCCCCTGATCAGAAGAGAATGTGACATTTGTGCAGAGGTAATGGAATCTGTGTGCAATTAAATCTCTGACTGTGAAGAGGAGTATATCTCCACCCCCTCACGTCCCCATTTTCTGCCATGCCCAGCAGTAGGGAGGGTCAAGTGCGGTGATGAAACCGTCTCAGCAGGCCACTGGCATCACTCCATTTTCAAATCTCTGTGTCAGGTTGTGTTCTCTAACTGTGTTGCTCTAGTCAGACCTCCAGTCTTTGACTGGGAATGAACAATTCATTTACACACCATAGAGTCTGAGTTCATCTTGGATGACAAACATGTACATGTTATCTTATTTTCTAAAAAGGGTTTATTGGCTCTAGTGGCTTTTATTTGATAGTGAATTGACAGCAAGGTGGGTAGTGAGAGAGGGGGAAATCTGCGACAGTCATGTCGAGGACTAGGGTCTCCTTATGTGGGTTGTGCTTAACCCCTGCGCCACCACAGCACCCCAACTACATGTTATTTTAGCGAGATGTTATCTTATCTATGGGTTACCGTAGCTACAGGTTATCTTAGATACCATTCGTTTATTCATCCATCTGTCCATCCATATCTTTCTTTATATTAAAGACTTATTAATTTTGTTAATTTTAGGTGTGCTGATTGATGGCCACCGATCATGATCGGCCGATTTTCATGAAAAAGTGTATGATCAGTGATTGGTGATCACTGTGTCTTGTTGTCAATCACCAAAGCCGATCACATTTACCTCACTTTGCAGCCTGTCTGTGCAGCTGATCTCCTCTTTCCTTCACACTGCGCAAATGTGCAGCAACAAATTCTGTAGTGTGGAACTATAGTGCTCTGAGAGTGAATGGGGACATTTGCATGTTGTGGTGGAAAATTACCTAGGGGGTGAAGCTTGTCAGAAGGCATCAACACAACGAGTCTAATTTGGTATTTAAAAAACAAACACTTGATGGAGTTTGGCTATATCGAAACTTTATGCAGTGAAAAAAGGACAACCAGAGCGGCCAGACTGGAGATTAAGCAGTGCACAAATATGAACACTCACCCGGATTAGCGTTACAAAGCCTAAACAAATTTGGCATGGAATGATTTTTCTGTACCAAAAAATAATTCAAGTCTTCGACCTGGCAGTGTGAAACATGGTTCTGCTCTTGCTGTTGGACCGTCGCTACGCACTACTGGTAATATTTCACAGACATAGCGCCGCTCACGCTCCAGACAGTGAACTCTCACACCGAACAGCTTGCTTAATCCTGCAACGTGTAACTTAAAAAAGATTTTTATTGATATGTATTAAAATATGTCTAAATTAGGTGAATTTATTGACAAATAACTTTTCCATTTTACCAGATAACATAGTATCACTTATACCTAAAGCAAAAATTAACATCCATTCCAGGCAATCGGCAGAGATTGGCCTCATGGATGATAGGTATCGGCAGCAAAAAACCTGATCGGAGCAACCCTTATGTATATCCTTATGCGTGTATATATATATATATATATATATAAAAAAATTCTCTCTCTCTCTCTCTCTCTCTCTCTCTCTCTCTCTCTCTCTCTCTCTCTCTCTCTCTCTCTCTCGTTCACCTTCACCTTCCAGGTCTTTTCTAGTTCTTCTCTGAGACCCTGGTTTTTATATATATATATATTGTTTGTTTTTTTTTACTCCAACTAGCTGCCCAGAAACTGAGTATGTAGCCACAGTAATAAAGAAACCATCAAAGCTGAACAAGGAAGCAACTGACCTGAGAGATAGAATCGTGGCCCGAATGAACCCAGGCAAACCCGACGCCAATTATGATTGACTGAAGTATCGTCAGAAATTCTCATTGAAGATATGAATGCAGCATTGAGAATGATCCCTACCAACACCATAACAGAAACCAATGAGCTGATGTACAACTCAGCATCAGTGATCCTTGAGATGCTTGGCTATAAGAGCAACCATGAGACCCAATACCTACCATGGAAAAGACGGTTAGAGGTTAAAATCAAGATAACAAGGAGGGAAGTGAGCCAACTGTCAGAGCTCCAAATGGGTGCAATGAAAAGATCAGTATCCAAGAAGTACAGCCAGATGTCCATACCCGAAGCACTCGAAACTGCCAAACAAAGGCTCCAAGCCTCGGCCAGCCGCCTGAAGAGATACACAAGAGAGAATGAAGCCAGTAGGATTTACCGGCTCTTCCACACCCAACCAGCTAAAGTGTACTCTCAATGGCAGGGTACTAACAACAGAGCAGACCCACCAAGGCTGGAGACTGAACAATACTGGAAAGGCTGGAAAGGGAGACGTCACACAACAGCAATGCAAAGTAGTTTACCTCTCTACAAGAGGACCACAGCAACCTCCCTGAACAAGCCCAGGTAACCATCACTGTGGCAGATGTCCAAGAAAGAGTCTCGGGTATGAAAAACTGGACAGCACCAGGACCTGACATGATCCATGCCTACTGGCTAAAGAAACTCACTGCCCTCCATGAGCGACTGGCAGCTCAAATGAACCAGCTGCTACAAAATGGGACTCACCCTGAATGGTTAACTGAAGGTCGCACAATCCTGATACAGAAGGATCCCTCAAAGGGTTCAATCCCATCCAACTATCGGCCAATAACCTGTCTCTCTACAACATGGAAGCTCATATCAGGCATCATACCGGCTAAGATAAGTGGTCACATGGATAAATACATGAGCACAGCACAGAAGGGCATCGGCATAATTAGCAGAGGAGCCAAACACCAACTCCTTGTAGACCACACAGTCGCCCGAGACTGTAAAACCCGACAGACCAACCTGTGCACCACTTGGATTGATTACAAGAAAGCCTATGACTCAATGCCACACACTTGGATCATTGAATGCTTAGAGATGTACAACATCAACAGGACTCTAAGAGCCTTCATTGCAAACTTGATGGGGCTGTAGAAAACCACCCTTGAAGCCAAATGCAAACCACTTGCACAAGAGTCCATCAAATGTGCCATATACCAAGGAGATGCTCTGTCCCCACTGCTGTTCTGCATAGGCCTGAACCCCTTCATCCAAATCATCAACAAGACTGGCTACGGATACTGACTGAAGAATGGGGCCACAATCAGTCACCTCCTCTACATGGATGACATCAAGCTGTACGCTAAGAGTGAGAGAGACGTCGACTCACTGATCCACACCACCAGGATATACAGCACTGACATTGGGATGTCATTCGGACTAGAGAAGTGTGGTCGGATGGTTATAAAGAGAGGGAAGGTCGTCCGCACAGAAGGGGTCTCACTCCCAGAAGGAACAATAGCAGACATTGAGGACAGTTACAAGTACCTGGGAATACCACAAACAAATGGCAACCTCGACGAGGTCACAAGGAAAGGAGCCACAGCCAAATACCTCCAATGAATAAGGCAAGTCCTGAGAAGCCAGCTCAAAGGCAAGAACAAGATCCATGCACTAAACAGCTATGCCTTACCAGTAATCAGATACCCTGCAGGAATAATTAGCTGGCCAATGGCCAATGAAATAGTCCAGCTTTATCCAACCAATGGTTGGATAAAGCTGGACTCAAGGACAGCACAGAGGCTCTCATCCTGGCTGCACAGGAACAGGCCCTAAACACCAGAGCAATAGAGGCTCAGATCTACCACACCAGACAAGACCCAAGGTGTAGATTGTGCAAGGAGGCCCCTGAGACAGTCCAGCACATAACAGCAGGGTGCAAGATGCTGGCAGGGAAAGCGTACATGGAACGACATAACCAGGTGGCGGGCATAGTGTACAGGAACATCTGTGCAGAATATGGACTGGAAGCCCCGAGATCGAAGTGGGAAACACCCCCAAAGGTGGTGGAGAATGACCGAGCTAAGATCCTGTGGGACTTCCAAATCCAGACAGACAAGATGGTAATGGAGAACCAACCGGACATTGTGGTGGTGGATAAAGAACAGAGGAAAGCCGTTGTGGTGGATGTAGCAATACCAAGTGATTACAACATCAGGAAAAAGGAGAAACTGGAGAAAAACCAGGGCCTCAGAGAGGAACTAGAAAAGACCTGGAAGGTGAAGACCACAGTGGTGCCTGTGGTCATCGGGGCCCTCGGGGCAGAAACCCCCAAACTGGAGCAGTGGCTAAAACAGATCCCAGGAACAACATCAGACATCTCAGTCCAGAAATGTGCAGTTCTAGGCACAGCCAAGATACTGGAGGAGAACCTGAAGCTCCCAGGCCTCTGGTAGAGGTCAGAGGTCAGAGGATGAAACAGAAAGAGACCACCCACGGAGGGTGAGAAGGGAATTATATATACAACACTATATAAAAAATAACTCACTCCAACAACTGGAACCAAGCCCCCTTGAAATTGATCATTGCTCTAACTGATTTTAATCCCCAGCTCTTCCTTAACCTTAGATCAAGCTTTTCTTAATCACTGGCTTCTAAACCTGTTGAGGGAAATAAAAAATAGATTACATCTATGTTAGAATCCCTTCTCACCCACAGAGGGTGAGAAGGGATTTGTTTTTTGATGTCATATATATGTATATATACACACTTACATATAGTATGACCTATATATACACTTATATATATGTATATATATATATACAGTTCTTGCCGAAAGACACAACAACAGAGGAAGGATCGAACCAGAAACTCGCCAATTACAGGGCAAACTTGTATCACAGTCACCACCATTGAATTGATGTGAGTTGCAACAACATTTTATTTCCCTTCATAAATTAACTGTTTATCCATAAAATATTTTTGAATTTAACATCATAAATTCTTATGTGGAAACCAGGAGTCTTCTTTCAGCAGCTCTCTGAAACACCGCTCCATTCAGCAGCTGTTCCAGTGGAGACAGTAGTGAGCTGGTGCAGCTTGTTGATCTGTACATTCTTGCCTCTGTAGGAGTGCCAGCAATCGTGATAGGAGGGAAGGGAAGCTGACTCAAGTGCAGATGAGAAAAGGGTCACCACTCTGTGCTCCCTTTGCTCTGCCGTTCTGCTACTACACTTAACGCCTCATTTGTGGGCTCTGTGGCCAACAGCCTGAGTCTGAGATCCGCTGGCCATAAAAGGCAGTAGCTTTCTTCTCTCTCGCTGTCTCTGCTGATGGGGCACTGGCTCGCGGTTGAATACCAAAACCCCATTCTACAGGCAGACTCTTATCTAATGGCTATGCGTTTCCACTCATCAGGTCGGCTCATAATCATTAATACCCTTTTGTACTGTTGTTTTGTCGAGTCAAAAGAGCGAGAGACTTAAGCATTTCCCTTGAACTTGTGTGGGAGTGGTTCTAAATCTGTGTTCCTTGTCCACACATGGGGGACAGAGGTGCAGGATATCCAGGTCAAGGTTTGTTTAAATCCTCCCTTTTCTCCTCACTCCCTATGTTGGTTTGTCCTTTTGTCTGATCAGCAACTGGACAGAATTGGCTAATTTTAGCAACTTTTTTTTGACAGTTTAGACACTTTTAGCTCCATTTAGCATGTATGATTTTTGTCAGAACTGGGTGCAAAAGTTGGTTGTATCAGAAAATTTGAGGGTCGTCACTTTTTTCCCCCAGCATTTTGTGATCAGATATGAGAGAAAAGGATTTTCTCTTTGGGAAGGAATGGAGAAACTCCATCAGCGTCATTTGAATGTGGGTGCTGGGGGGAATTAGATCACGCTGACGGGGAAAATTGTTTTAATTGTGTAATTATCTTTGGTTAGCCATTTGTGCGGAAAAGTGCTGTAATGTGGGTGAAGGCCAGAGGAAGAGCACATTTTGGCCTTTACGTGCTTATTTTGTCTTTGTGCAGGAAATGAACAACAATTGGGGGGTCCTGAGGATAAAACATAAACACACCCAAACGCACAGACACACCCATAGGCACACTGAGATGTGCTCAGTGAGCTGCTACCCTAAATAGCAGCAAGTCTGGCTATAGTGAGTTTTTTCCTCAGGCATTGAAGAAGATGCCTTGAAGACAGCACTGCTCACTGCTGGCCTCTGGGAACAGGACTCTGCTGAAATCCTTTTCAGAGGCATTATACACTTTATTTTCCATCCCATTAATCTGAGTTCAGATAAGTAGCAAGCAAAGCAGAATGTTCCAGATTCCAAGATACAATTCCAAATAGGGGGGGGCAATATGGACTTAAAGAGGCTGGATTATGTAAAAATTGACCTTTTTGAGCATTATATCATGCTATTCCCCTCATGAAAAAGATACTTGGAGTGTTACCTTGATTCTCTCATACATGTTGGTGAAATCATTTTGCCACATTCTGCTGTGGAAAACACCTGAATGAACCTAGCTGTGCCTTCAGTGACAAAGTTCCACCTCTGAGTGGCAGTTTCCAAGTTTCCTTCACACAGAGGAAGGAAACTTCCTCTGTGTGAAGGAAACTCTAAACTAAAGACAGAGAGGCCCTGTGACTCCCCCACTTGGCTCCTTCAGACTAGCCAGCAGCAATTACCAAACACCTGGTGGAACTGCTGTCTGCTGAGCTCATTATAGGAGCTACTTCTAAGAGCAACGCTGGTAAAAACATTGTTAAAGAGTTAATAGAGGAGCCATGTTGTGACGACTTACTGTAGGCAGAGTTTCTCTAAACTAAAGACAGAGAGGCCCAATTTCAAGGTGTTAAATTAGAAAGTAAAATTTCTTTTAAGTAATATTTGATATATAACACTTCAACACATAGTTACTTTCAGTATTGATTGTTCTATAAAATGGCATTATTTGCCGGAAAAATATGTTAAAAGTTTTATGATGACATTTTGTGGTACTATTGTGATAATGATAAAAATTACAATTTTAAATACAACTATTACTTTAGGTAAATGTATGCTCTTGAAAAATGTTCCTATTGAAACAGGCTTATTTTCAACATGCCACTTACTTAAAGAAGTGTGATTTATATCACTAAACTGCACATAGACTTCATTTAATCAAATTTTGGAATATTCCCAGATTTAGTGATACGCTTGTGGAAAAAACAGTGGAGAAAATATGTTAACTGGTCACCCTTTTTATAGAACTTTAGCTGATTTTCCTTTTATAAAAATCAATTAATGAACTCAAATAAGTGTCGAGTTGATTACTGCAGCTAAGCTTGTCTCTATAACAGAATTTTTTGCTGGACGATAGATTGTCTGACAAATGATTATGATAAACAATAATATTGTTGTTTTGAGACCATTTTCAACCAACATAATGAAAAAGTTCAACCTCTCAGAGCAAATTTTGTATAAAACACCCCACACTTGACCTGGAAGACATTTTTAATATCCAAAATAAAATGAAATAATCAAAAACGGTAAATGAGAAGGAAATAAAAACCACAACCAACTGAAATAATAAATAAAATCAATTATGAAGTCAATAAACAAAATTTCCTTTAAAAATATCAATCAGAATGGAAATTGAGCTCATTCCAATTTTTCATGTGATTGAGTAACTGATTAATAACTTATTACAACAAATTTGTTTTTGAAAGAGCTCATGATATGATGCAGCCTAAATGTTCTGGTCTTTTAAAAGATAAATGGAGCCACAGCATCACACATCCTCCATCATACTTAACTTAAAGTAAAGTTAGCCTTCCTGAGTTTACTCTGTAGACTCCAGTACAGAATGGACCAAAACGCGTCATCAACCCATCGGTGAAAAAATGGTGACCTCCATGGGTGAAAAATATAACAAAAATTGTAAATTTTTGAAGTAATTATGAGTTTTTCCTATCAAAAACAGTAATTTTTTAGGTAATAGGAAAATTGCAACATATTTAAGCCAACATGTTCAACTAGTCCTGTATCCTTTTAAATGTTCATTACAAAAAAAAGTTTGATCTTTGAGAGGGTGTATTTACATTATTCTGCCATTACCATTACATTACTTGAATATGGTGACAAAAACATTATCGTTTATCTCAAAAACTTCTGAGACAATTCATTGTCCAGCAAAAAATCCAATTAATATTAAAGAAGTTGGTCATCTAGTCACAGCTTCTGTCTGTACCTGCAAGTTTCAATTTGAACAACCATTTTGTCTTTGCAGACATACAATAACCTAAAAATAAGTAAGGATGTGTCATGTGGTGTTCTCTAGACAGAGTGCTTACTTTGAGATGGTTTAGGCCTGTTGTGCTGCAGTGAGCAGCTACATGCAGTTTTCATCTCAACTTGTTCAAGTGGAATAACACAATGCAGATTGTGGGCCATCCTCCACTGCACTTTTTTCTCACTTTGAGAAACTTTAATGCAGCAGGGAATTTAGATTTTTCTCTTTTTGTATTATAATCCAGTTGGTTAATTTTCATAGCAAATGTAATAACAGATGCTGTCACACCGATCTAGTGTTGTAGCACAAATCTATTCTTGGGGCATGCCATTAGCATTACATAGGGAAGAGCAGTGACTGCCTCCCATGTAATGCATGGCAGGCACCTATTCTACACCTAATAGAATGTCTCTTTATACTTATTTATTTTTCTTCTGTCACCGTTAATGCAGCTCGTACATCAGCGAGAAACCCCACAAAAAAGGTATCAAAACGTGCGGCTCAATCCCGGCATGAGGGCTATTATTTTTATTGGGGTTTCGAGTAAAAATGGCAACGTAAAAAGTTAAAAACGAGCGAAATTTCCAGCTGCTGAACCTTAGAGTGTAACGGACACCAACTGCCGCTTTTTTAGAGTGAGAAACTTAGTAGATTTTTGACCCCAAAACAATTTTGAAATCGCTCTCATGGCTGCAAAAATTGCTCTATTGATATGAGAGTCGGTCATGACATTGATACAATTGCCTGCTCCCGTAAAATGTTTTCCAAATTTCTTTAGGGCTGATGGTTTTCTGTCAAGGTGCTTGAGAGTGAAATGAAGTGACACGGTAACCACAGGCACTGAACCATTCATTTTCAGACTTTTCTGAAAAATTTCTGAGCTCACCGCACACCATTTTTCTCTCATCTCTGCTATTTCTGTGAATGAGCTACGACAAATAACCCTCTCATACGCTTCAAACAGTTTTCGGATCGGCCTTACGGATCCTGAACGGGAAGCAGTTGTTCGGACTGCTTTTTTTTTTAATCAAAACTGACTGGGTGTCTCGTAAAGATAGAAATCTTTCTCCACCTCTGTTTCACACACGCATGACAGTTAGCAGAGGATTAATCACTATAGCAACAGAATACAAAGAAAGGCAGAGCTGCTGCTTTGGACTACAAAGACTGTAGTTCTAAACATGGCGGAACACTAATACAGAGGGCAGAGCAGAACTACAGCAGTTATTACAGAGGAGGGCTGAGCTGGCATTTAGAACTATTTGCTGTTTTGGGCAAGTAGTTTTGGATTAGTGTGGCCATTTAAAATGAAGCTTACTGACAATTTCAAAATAAAAGCCTTGACATTTTTCACATCAGGTAATTTCTCTTTTGGGCTTTATACGACTGGTTTAAACAAACCACAGGTACACATTGAATTAGTGTGGTTATTAAAATTAAGCTTGCTGAAACTTTCAAAATAAAAGCCTGCATATTCCTCTCACGTATAGTAATAGCAAGCTTTATTTATGTATTCTGCGCAAGGCAGTTCACTAACATTAGCACTTCACTGCCCCCACTAGCATTAGCCTTTTCCCTAAAGTTATTTATTAGCTCAATTTATTACTCATTAGCTACATTTAGTATACTGAATGGAGTAAATCAATCACATGTGAGTGATGCTCCATATGCTACTGATAGTCTTCACGCTAAGGGTTTAGGTTATTTTGTTGCATAATCTGTTACAACAAGCATGTAGCAATTACCCGCTGTACTCCTCTCTATAGGTCCTACAATGTCCATTCCCAGATGCTCAAAAGGGACACAGATGACTGGGAGGGGCTGGAGTGGAGCTATGGGAGGAATTTTAGCAGAGGTCATCTGACACTCTGGACAACTCTTGCAAAACTGAGCTACATCTTTGCTTAGACCAGGCCAGTAAAATTGGTGTTTTATGCGAGCTGTGGTTTTATGCTTACCCCAGGTGGCCAGTCCAGGGAATCAAATGTCCCAAGGTGATGATGGCACTTCTCACCTGTCGGGGAACCACTAGCTGCAACACAGTCCCCTGCTGATGATAGGGAATGTCATTTTGCAAGATGTACTCCTCACCCTTAAGGTCCAGCTCCACTCCAGGTTTCTTTAACGAATAGCAGATGAGATTGTTGGCCTTGGACTAGTTGATATTGCCTCAGCCTGGGCCTGCTGAGCAGAGGTAGAAGGCTGATCATCAGACCCAGCTGCAGGAGGATCTAATTGAGATCTTTGTTCAATCTCTCACTGCAGAAGGTTAACCTGATGTTGAAGGGCTTTAAATTGCTGTCCTTGTCGTGCATTTACCTCACTCTGTTTGGCATCTCGGACATCCTGTTGCCCCATATGAGTCTGTAGCATAACCATCAGATCAGGCAGAGTTGGCTCCATTTGCTTCTCCTCCATGCCTTCAGTGGCCCCCACAACTTCATTTTCCTCCTCTTCACAGAGCAGCTGAACAGATCCCTTTTTCTTGTCAGTCCTGCCACCACCATGCATCCTCCTAAGTTAAGAAGAAATGGGGGACGCAAAATTCCAAAAAAAAAGAGGAAAAAACAAAAAACACCTGTGTCCAGTACTGCATTAATCCCACTTGTGACACCAATTGTCAGGGACCAGACAGTACAAAGTGCAGAACACAGGTGTTGAATTCAAAAAACGTGGGTTTTTATTTACCCAAAAGTATGAACAAAGGTTAACATAACAATTAAACAGGCATGCCAATAAAAGAGGTCAACACAAATTACTCAAGACATAACTGACAAGACAACAAACTGACCTAACTGAAACGAGACATAAGGGGATTTAAATACTGGTTTAGCTAAACCATGTGCACACAATAGGTGAAAACAAAATGGCTGCCACCTGCCAACTAACACAAACAATGAAATAAACGCAAAAAACACCCCTCCAGCATGACACAGGTGGTTCAATCCAACGAGGCCTTCAGCAGTTCTTCAGGAACCTCAGCCCTTTGCCACACCTTTTGTCCATCAGAGAGGGGAGCCAAACACCCAGGTAACTCAAACAAAGAAAACAATTTTAATACAACATAATTGAATTTCGACCTTGCATTGTTAATATGTGTGCACTCCATATAAACATTGTAAGGTGGAAGAAAATATAAAGAATATTTAAACTACAAAACAAACTAAAGTGAAAGCCATCACAATTAGCATTTTGGCTAATTTTAGCTTATGCATTCTTTTTAACATACTTAATAGTGCAGGTACAGCTTAGTCCACATGCTTCTGACTCTCCACAGGTTATTGACTATATTGCACCTTTCTTTAGCATTAATGCTAATTTTTTAGCATCAGAATCCTGGGTCCAAACCGACAGGCACACTTTGACATGCCCCGGTGAAATTTATTCAGGAATTTTCTAGTTTCTGATTATTATCTTCACCATGCTCTGTTGTTTGCTCGCATCTCTTGTTATAATACACAAGGGAATTAGCAGGTAACGAGGCCACAGTCCTCCTTTGAACTGTTGTTGAGATGTATTGGAGGGCCTTTAACGTCTCACACAATGCAGCATAACTGAGGAGATTTAGGGAGAGGGCGGAGGTGGGAGGCTGCCGCCAAATGGTGATTTCCCGACTACATGGGGAGCCTCCTCCAGGATAATGTGGTAATGAAAGGTGACAGGAAGGACTCAGGGCCTTGAGCGAAGCCAGGGCAGCTGGTCAGAGCGGGGAGAGTATAGGAAGTTGTGTGCAACAGAGGGCTAAAGTGCAGTGAGAAGCAAATTAAAGACCATATCTGCCATCTTCCTTGCCTCCCTGTACTTTCCTGTTTGGACTTGAAGGTGATTGGGAACCAAGGCAGTGACAGTTGACGGAAGCTACATGGAGGAGAAAGTATTTATTTACAGTGAGATGCAGCAATGCTTGTTCAGGATGCGGTTTCACACAGGATGCCTCCCCTCACCATCCCCCACCTCCTTTACCACTCACACACACACACTCCCCTCCCCTCCCCCCCATCTTTCTCGTCTCCACCCTTCCACTACAATCCCCATGTTTGATGGAGAATGGGAAATGAATTATTGGAGAGAGGGAGAGCTGGGCCTGTCGCCTGGCATTGTGTAAGAGGCTGCGCTCTGGGTGACCAGAGACTTCACTCAGCGGGTCTTCCTGCCTGGTCCAGGAGGTGGTACTAAAGTCAACACAGGTCACTGAGAAAATAGTGTGAATCCCTGAGATTGTCTTTAGCTGTTACACAACCTCAATAAGCCAAAATACTGCAAGTGAAGATGCCATCTCAACTTTGGGATTGTCTACTTTGTCTCCTTTGGGATTTCAGTTCAGTTACAATTAGAGATTTGTTGAAAATGTCTAATCTTTAGCTTAAATTTCCTGGTGGTTTTAAGAGGATAGTGGCTGTGGTAGTTTTTACTAATTTTGAAATAAAACAAGATGTTTTGGAGTAAGGATGGGAAGTTATTGTGTCATTTATCAATATTGAGGGGAAAGAATTATGGTGTTGGGAATTGTGAGGACTGTTACTATTTTTATCCATTGTTTGTGTCATGAGAGAATTTGGAAATATACTTTTTTTTTAAAAAAATATAATTAAATATAATCAAACTGGGCCCCCTGTATTCATAGGGGTTAGAAACCACAACCACCTGGCAACAGCTGAAATCCCCAAAGTCTCAGAATCTAAAGTTTAGTGACAACATTCGGTAGAAAATATTTACAGGTTTTGGGCGCATATAATATTTACAGCTTAAAAGCCTCCAGTCCCATGGTCACAGTTATCATCCTCAATGTTAACCCTTTTAGATATCCAATGGACCCAACATCTTTTTATGACCAAAGAATTCATTTTTCCAGACTGTAGGACAAAAATCAACATACATTGGAAACCTCTTTTTACTTGTTTGCATCCTGCTTTTCCTAATTTTTACCTGCCGGGATGTCAAATGCTACAGTAAGCATAGAAGGGTGCTGAAAAGGTGAGCTGTTTTGATCTCTGCTTGCTCGCTGTCACGTCTGCATTAATATGCCCAAAGTTTCAAAGGCAACTTTTATGACCTGTCTTGCAGCTCCCTACCCCATAAAGATAGTGAAATCTAAACTCCAGAAAGAACATGACACATAATGTGCACATCTGTTAAAAGTCTAAATTGTAAAATAACCATAACGTCTTCACTAAGCGTTGAGTTAATAACACACTCAAAGTACAACCTATAACAATCCCTGCAGCAACAGAAAGCACTGATCCTATTATGCTTGATATTTTAAACTACTCACTTGTCATACTTTTTCTCCAGTTCTTTTATTTTTTTAATTTTATTGTTTTTAGAAATATTGAACTTCACAGGCAGTGTGTTATATTACAGACTGTCTCTTGATATGGTTGGTTGCAGTAACCCGGGAGTTCTTGATTTCTTTAGCTTTCCATGAAGCTAAGCAAAAATAAGGCTTCAAAGCGTCACAGTGGTAAAATTGTTTAGCTTGCCTTTTTTTTGCTTGAGCCTAAATAGATGTCTATGAGGAAATCTGCAGGAAGTATAAGAAAGTAATGGCTGAGTATTTGTAAAGTCTGCCAATTTTAAACTATTGAAGATCTGTGAAGACACTGCTGTTAACAGATCTAGTAGCGCTAACATTTACTATCAGTTTGTAAGTCACTTAAAGAGGAAGTCTGACTACTCCCCATTGCGGATTCAGCTTCTATCTGTGCATTTATGTGTACATTTAGGGGATCTGTAAACCTTTTTGTTGCTTCTCTCAACTGTTTAGTCATGTAAGGGGAGAGAGCTTAGCTATATATCTGACAGAAACCCAGCAAGAAGAAGGGCACGAATCAGAAATAACAACAGCATAAACTTAAGGGCATAGATTGACCTGGTCTCTAATCTGAGCTCCTGTTAACCTGCGATTTCTGAGGCTGGTGACTCTGATGAACTTATCCTCCTCAGGAGAAGTGACTCTTGGTCTTCCTTTCCTGGGGGCGGTCCTCATGTGAGAGAGTTTCTTTGTAGCACTTGATGGTTTTGCGACTGCACTTGGGGACACTTTCAAAGTTTTCAGACTGACTGACCTTCATTTCTTAAAGTAATGATGGCCACTCTTTTTTTTTTTTACTTGGCTGCTTTTGTCGTGCCACAATACAAATTCTAACACTCTATTCAGTAGGACTATCAGCTGTGTGTCCACCTGACTTCTGCACAACACAACTGATGGTCCCAACCCCATTTATAAGGCAAGACATCCCACTTATTAACCTGACAGGGCACAACCTGTGAAGTGAAAACCATTTCAGGTGACGACCTCTTGAAACTCATCAAGTGAATGCAGAGTGTGGGCAAAGCAGTAATCATAGCAAAAGGTGGATACTTTGAAGAAACTAGAATATAAGGCGTATTTTCAGTTGATTTACACTTTTTTGTTTAATACATATTTCTACATGTGTTAATTAATAGTTTTGATGCCTTCAGTGTGTATCTACAATGTCAATAGTCATGAAAATAAAATAAACTCATTGAATGAGTAGGTGTGTCCAAACTTTTGGTCTGTACTGTATTCATTGGGTTTCTCTCTTGTCTTGTGATACAACCTGTTATTGATTATGGCAAACACCTCAGCTCCTTCATAAATCAAGCTAGATTTACTCTTTATTGTTACAGACAATGCTCCTTGGAAGTTGGGTCTTAGCCTAATTGATGTTGTGGAAGATGAGCTCAATTGGATGAGTTATTAGGCCTATTACCAGGGTTTTTATTAAATCACCCCCCTCCTCCTTCCCAATCCATCCAAAAGGGAAAAATAATAATAATAAAAAGAGGTTGGAATATTTCCCTGCCAGAATAATAGCCAACCCAATTGGTAAAAGGACGATAATATATGTGCAAGATTGATCAGTGAGTGGCGACCCCATTATCTCCTGAGATGTTAATTACACCTCGCTCAGCTTGCATGTCAAAAGGCACATAATTGAAGAAGGTAAAAGATGTGGCACACTTTATTTATGTTCACACTTACCGCTCGAAGGTTTGCTCTTTCTGGTACGTCCCCTTTCCCCGTTTCTCCACGTTGTTCTCCTCCTGCTTCATTGGCGCCGTATTTATTGTTGGGTAATATCGCGTTATCATGGTTGATCATCTTCTGATTTATTATTATGCCCAGCTGTCAAAATAATGAATGTTTTGTTCTCGTCTATGCAACGGTTTCTGCATGGTGGGGCTTCAAAATCCTAAAAGGATTAAATGAAAGCACCAGATCTTAGCAAACTGTGATTGCTAAGATCTTTTAAAAAGGAGTTTTTTGTTTGTGTGACTAGTTCAGGTGTCTTACACGAGCTTTCATGCTCTTTGAACTTTTTCACATTGTGTTACAGTGTAACCTCCAGCCTAATTTTGAATACAGGTAATATTGCAATGTAAAGCAACACATATTTTGAAGAGGAAGGAAAATATTTTTTAAACCTAGAAAGATGTGTAAATTTTTGATTTGTTCACCTTACTCTGATGCCACTAAATACAATCCACTATGTCCAGTTGCCTTCAGAAGTCTTGATTTGAATAAATTCAACTGCTGTAGTGAGTGGCAGAATCATGCTGTAGGGATGCTTTGCCTCCACAGGGAAGCAGAAAAATAGCTTGACATAAATACTTAAGAACATTGTAGTGTGGACTGGGCTTTATTTGACACACATAAGAATGAGAAAAAAGAGACACCCCCAAAAAAATCATTTTTAAACAAGTATTGACTCCTGGGGGCTCAAAACTAGAAATGCTCAGATTTTTCCTCTACCGATATCTGAGGTTGAGTATCGGCCGATACTGGTCTGACACAAACACTGAAGCTTTTCTATTTTTTGTAAACAGACATTAATGTACTGAATTACAAATCTGATAACTGTCCACCAGTACAGCACACTTAAGTACACCACTAGCTTCACTAGCTTGGTCAACCATGTAAAAATAACTTTATTTAGTTCAGTCAGTTCAATCAGAAGTTTAACAGCCAATGTAAAATAAATAAACTCAAACTGACTAAAAAAATAAGTTGGTTAAACATGTAAAAAATAAACTACAACAGACCTTTCAATAGGTTCAGAAACTGCAATTAGGAATTTTAATAAAATATAAAATAAAATAAAGCATGGTGTAGCTTCAGAATACCAAACATAAAATTAGACTGAATAGATCTGCTCTCACGAATCGGCACATTGTCATGATGTTGTTGCACAGAACATAAAATACCTATGGAATAACGTGGTTTGTGGTTATAATTGTGAGATAGTCTATGTATTTCAGCAAGACAGCAGCTTGATTTTATTTAGAAATGACCTGATCATTTCCAAATGGAAGAACTTGTATGATCTCTTCACTTTTGTTTTGCAGTGAACACATGCACACTGATCTACCTTTTTTTTGGTGATGAAGTGTAGTGACTTCAGCAGCAGCTCAAGTTGTGTCATAAAAGTGTCCACCATGGACTAAAAAGCCTCGTCTGCGAGGTCCCCACAGAGACACTCCAAGGGAAGAGAAAGCTTACAAAAGACTCTTCTTCCTTTCTTTTAAAGAAATGTTTATGTGTTGAACGCTTGTTCTCTTTCTCCGCCCCCCTGCCACCTGACATGCACCATGTCTGTAAACTTCCTATTGACAGAGTTTACGCCTGAGGGGACATTTTGTACTTTAAAAAGGAACAAAAAAAAATCTTGTTTGTCATTTTGTGTGCTGATAGAGATAGCGTCATAACTTGTTTCCTGTGGTTTCTTCTGATGTCTCGGCATGCTGCAATTTGAGTCTCGTCTGTACTCCCCGAAGTCATGTGTGCATAAACACGCATGCACGCACAGATGGCGCATGCACACACACACTCACACACTCAATCCGCTCTGCGGTGTCCTCTTAAGCGGCTGTTGGTCATCAGTCCTAGAGGACAGATGGACAACATCTTTCTGAATGATTTAGTGCATCACCTGGTGGACAATGGTAAGAAAATCACAGCATAATGGGGAAACTGCATTCAAAACCTCAACCTTGTTCAGTTTGATGAACCTGCTTTTACCTATTAGAGAGAGGGAGAGTAAGCCATTTTTTAATTAATTTTTTTACTGTGACTGCAGCCTTATCTGCTCTAGGTCTGTGCTTTAATGGGCCTTATTGATCTAAACAACATCAGGGGGTTGCGGTGATGTTACTTAGGCAGAGATAACTTCTTTGTAATTCCACTCCAACAATATATTAGCCTTTTATTGGTCTAAATAACTTTGGCTTGTAGACAGTAATGCACCAGTAAGTCAAAGCGGCTCTTCATGTCGGCAGGATCTTTATAAAGCATTTCCTCTGGACATCCTGCTGCAGAGGGAGTGAAAAACGGCGAGTTAAAAGGCATGCTGGGAAGTTTCTGTGTTGCTGCTGTAAATTCTATCTCTCTTCTTTTTTTTTGGATGTATGAATAAAGGTAGGAGAGGTTTGTGAACAGGAAGGGGTGGAGATGGCAGGGATCGGTTTCTACTTGCATGTTTCTGCTATTTCATGCGTGAGGATATGAATCAACCTTCAGCTACTGCATGTAGTTAGTGGCATGTGACTGTAGCTTTAACACAGTGCTACTTATGTATAAATCAGTTTGTTACTTTAGTGTAACAAAGTATTGCACAGGATGAAGTTAGAAAGCGCAGTTACTTTTCTTTCTGTGGCTGTTCATTCAGGCTAATATGAATCAATTCATCTTCGTAGTTCACCAACCTAACATTCTGAGCTATGCTCTCAACATTGCTCATATTTTATCTGAAATTAAGTATAAAATTGCCATTATTCACCATTTACATTAGCAGTCATGTGCTTGCACATTATTTTCTATGTAGTCTCTACTAGCTTATTTATGTGCTTTCTCTTCCATTCCTACATCAACTGTATTTTATTTTGGCCAAATATTCAAAAGGCAGCTGCTTCTATTCACACAATTTAAGGGATCAATCCTCAGAAAATGTAAAGTCTATGAGTGACTGAGTGAATAATGGTCCTTTTAGACTATGTTTACTTTAAAGCACAAGATTAGTGTTCAGGGTTTCCCTCTGAAAACTTGTGAAGTCCAGTGATAGGGGCACCAGGCAATCCATCTGCAGTGTTTTTGTGTTAATAAATGTGAAAAGTTACAAAAACTTGGAGGGGCACAAACAGAAATCATAATTTGGAAATAACAGCATGTGAGGCTAACAGGTAGGTGCAGGGATGTGCAGCCCCCTCATGCCCAGGTCAAAGTGTCTGCTATAAACCTACTGTAATCTGTCTTTACTGTCACTTTTACTGGTGTATAAAAAACCTGATTTAATATAAACAAACAATGCTTGGCCTGCTGGACTGTCAGTCTTATAATACTATGTGGGAAACCCTGGTGTTTTTTTTTAAATTAAATCCTGATTGTATTTCAACACATCAATTGACAGAATTGCTCCTAATGTAAAACCAAGGACCGCTGTAGATGGGCACCAACAGCCCTGGTGACCTCACTCATTCAACACAAAACCTGAACATTCATTTCTGTTACTTATATATATTAAGAGGAGAGCTGAGAGGTGGATAAAGATTAAACATTAATCTCTAAAATATATATTTGAGTCTAAAATGTAAAATATCCAATTCTCAACTTTAAAGTTAATCAGAATTCCAAATGAAGGTAAGGAACATTTGTGTTTTTGAATATGAATGCTTCTGCATTAGTTAATAATTTTATTTTTATTCTACTATTACTGTTGGACTAAGTGAATGTGGGTCCCATGCTGTTTATGTTTTTTTTTCATTGTAATGAGTACTAAAAACACTTGTTTTTTTTTGGTGTGAATTTTATTAATTTTTTAAAGTAAATAATACATTATGATTCCGAGAACTCAAAAGACATTTGCAATATTTCTCCAAATATGGATGGCAAATATCCAATATTTATAGGAAATAACAAACCCATTCATCTAGCAGTGTGTTTTTGAGAGGCAGGGGGTAGGGCTTTATAATTTGCAGCTATTTAAAGCCTTTGCTTTTAGTAATGAATTATTTTGTCACCTCCTCTGCGATGAGATTCATCTTTAATAACTGTAACAATTATTTTATTAAAAAGAGAAGCCAAGTCTTTATGCCTATGTCACCAAGGTCTCAAGCTGGAAGGAATTCTCATTAAGAACATTATATTACCCGGTGCGCTTTCAGCTGGATATCCCGCTGAAATTACATTAGGTGTCAACAATTTTGTGTTAAAAGTAAGCAGCCGCATTTACAGAGGCTTGCTTTTTTTTCATTTAAAGCCTGAAACCGGGAAAAAAAATACTAATGCTCAATCTAATTAAGTCACGTACAGAAAAAAAAGAAACTCGATAAAGTGTCAACTTTTAATATAAGGCAAGCGTTAGGCTGTCATCAACAAATATGTAATCTTTCATCAGAACTTTTTGATAGTTGGAGATCATTTTTTGTGATTTATTTAGCTGGCTTGCATGTGCACCGTTCCAAGAAGGTGAAATCTCCTCCAATATTAGGATCAGGTTGTTTTATGTCATGATTGATTTATCAGCACATTTCCATCTACATCCTGCGTTCCTTCTGATGGTTAGCATGGTGTGCAACATTGTGTTTTGCTAATGGTTCCATGGCCCAGGGTGGCTGCTAATGACATGCTTGTAATTGTTTGTCAGTGTGATAATGTGTGATTTCCTATTTCCATGTGAAGTTGGACATTTGATGAAGGAGGGCTCTTGTCAGTAAGACAAAGTACTGTCATTTATCACCAGCTAAATGCGCTTCTCAGCAGACATCCTCTTGGATTTCACTGCCACTATCACACTCACAGATCCTTTTTTTGGGGGGGCTGTTGCCATAATTTCCACAATATTCTGCGCCTGGAATTGGAGGGTGGGAATCATTAATCGTCTTCTGGTTTCTATGTGTGGAAACCCAGATAAAGAGAGTGAGTTAGCTCAGGTAGAAAACAGGCTCAACACTCAACTTTTGTGCCTTGCTAAAGGATTCTTTCCCTTTATTGTCATGTTTCAATTAGGGATCCACTGATCTACTTTCTATTCCATTACAATGCTGATATCAATATTTGAAGTTTAGTGTTGGCCAATATAGATCTTATACATAAAAACTGTGCTTATTGACTTAAAAATATTTGTTTTTTAAAACACAGACATAAATGTACTGACTTGCTATTTTTTTATATCTCTACACCAATAATAATAACAATAATCAATTTAATTTGTACCGCACTTTTCATTGCACTGTGTAGCAATGAAAAGCTTAAAGTCAACTAGTGGTTGACTTTAAAGCTCTCACATAATCAGGGAGAGAGTTCCAGAGACGGGGGGCAGCCACAGCGAGCGCCCCATCACCCATGGTCCTTAATCTGGATCGAGGAAGGTGGAGGAAGTTGCAGTCTTGTGATCGTAGAGACCTGGGGGATGAATGTGGAGTGAGAAGGTCCTTCAGATAATCCGGTGAAGTTCTGTTTAAACATTGATGGGTAATGAGGCCGATTTTGTACTGAATTCTGTAGGTGACAGGAAGCCAACGAAGGTCATGCAGGATAGGTGTAATATGATCAGATTTACGGGCCTCAATAGAATCCTGGCTGCGCTGTTTTGAATATATTGAAGCTTCTGAAGATGTTTTTTATGGACTCCAATGAACAGAGAGTTGCAGTAGTCGAGCCTGGAGGAGACAAAGGCATGACAAAAGTCTCGGCATCAGAGAAAGACAGAAATGGACAAATTTTGGAGATGTTATAAAGATGAAAGAAACAGATTTTAAACAGATGCTTAATGTGATTTTCAAATGTAAGATGAGAATCTATTCTAACTCCAAGATTTGTAACTGTGGTGGAAAGGGGGATGTCTTCTCCAGAAAAAAAATAGTCGTCAAAGTTGAAGATTCAATTAATCAATCAAATTTTATTTGTATAGCACATTTCAGCAGCAATGCATTTCAAAGTGCTTTACACAATTTAAAATAAAAATAAAAATGAAAACAGAAATAGACAGAGATTTTGAAAATGATTAGAAAAAGTGAGACATTATTAAAAGTAAAAAGTAAAAGTAAAAACATTTTAAAACATCTCAAACCTCGACATCATACAAGGATTCTCAAACCTCAGTTTTTGTATCTTACAAGGATTCAAGGCATTTCAAAGTGCTTTACACAATTTAAAATAAAAACAGAAAGAGACAGTGATTAATTAATTAAAATAAAAATAAAAACATGAGGAGGTAGAGAGTTTGAAAAAGTCTTAAAAAGATTAAAAGTAAAAATAAAAGCATTCAGCTTATCCATAAGCAACTCTAAACAGGTGGGTTTTAATTTGAGATTTAAAGGCACTCAGTGTTTCAGCTGTTTTACAGTTTTCTGGAAGTTTGTTCCAGATTCGTGGTGCGTAGAAGCTGAATGCTGCTTCTCGTCGTTTGGTTCTGGTTCTGGGGATGCAGAGCAGAACCAGAACCAGAAGATCTGAGGGGTCTAGACGGTTGGAATGGCACTAGCAGATCTGTAAGGTATTGTGGTGCTAAACCGTTAAGTGATTTATAAACTAACAGTATTTTAAAGTCTATTCTCTGAGCTACAGGGAGCCAGTGTAGGGACTTTAAAACTGGTGTTATGTCTCTATCTTCCTGGTTTTAGTCAGAACAGCAGCAGCTTCTGGATCAGCTGCAGCTGGAGGATTGATTTGTTAGTCAGACCTGTGAAGACGCTGTTGCAGTAATCAATGAGGCTAAAGATAAAGATTGAACCTGGTGAGGTGTTCTGATCAACATGGCCTCAGTTTTGGAGCAGTTTAACTGAACAAAGTTCTGGTTCATCCATGTCCTTATCTTTTCCAGGCAAGTGGTGAAGGGAGTGAGTAAAAATGGTGCAAGTACAACACACTTAAATACACAAATAGCTTCACAAGCTTAGTCAAACATTTCAAACCAACACAACTTGAATTATTTCAGTCAATTCAATTAGGAGTATAACAGTCAATGTAAAATAAAGAAACTGACAAAAACAACAGGTTGACTATCTTGGTCAAACATGTAAAAATAAACAACTAACTTTGTTCTAAATGTAAATTAAATAATAAAGCAAGAGCACAAGGTGTAAAGGACTAACTAGATCTGCCCTTATGGATCCGAAACATGTCATTGTTTACTTAATATCGGATGAGTGCATAGTTTCAACCAATATTTACTGTGCTTTGTTTTAATCTCATGTGAAAGTGGATAGAAAAGGGTGTAATTTGTTTGCAAAAACGTATTGTGAAAGTAATTTTAAGAATAAACTGAGCTTGGTGCACTGTTTGATAACTCTGATAAATTGGAAGACACAGTGCGTTCACAGAAAGTAACACAAGAAATAAAACACGGTGAGAACCATCAACAAACACCAAAAACGATTAGGCCAATATTAGTCTATTATTATCAGCGTCATAAGTAAAACGGGTATAATATGAACCTATATTAATTTCCATTTTGTTGCTAATTTTGTTTCAGAGAATCAATATCAGCGGGTGGAGGGTCATTTGGAAAGGCTAGAGAAATCAGACATCATTTAACAGAATTTTTTTTTAAACGACGGGAAAATTTGAAGGCTGTCGGTCACTTAACAGGTTATAATTCACACACTTGACTGGTCCACATGGGCAGACATTATAGACTTTACGCAAAGAGTTAATCGGAAAAGCAACTAAAATCTAACAATGAAAGAATCCTTACTGAACATCATCTCAAGGACTCTAAACTAAATGCGTATTTCTGACTGGGAGCTGACAGGATGTTGAAGAGTTATGGACCGGACACTTTGGAGCATCTGGTCAGGAAGCGCATTTAAAAAACTTTGGTAGAAATGGTGCATTTTATTCTAGAAAATGCAACGTTGTGTTAATCCATTTATAGTCTAAACCAGTGGTTCCCAAACTTTTTCTCCTGCGCCCCCCAATGGTTTCTTATCATTTTCTGCCCCCCTCCTAATGATTACAAATGGCTGTCTGGTCGAACAACGTGTGAGAAGGGGTGGGAGGAGGGAGAGAGGATTCTTAGAGACTCCCTGTCTGGGGTCGGGGGAGTCATGGACTTTTTTGGGGGCAAAATGAATGTAAGTAGCTGAACAGATCCTTCAGCTATGTACGATTTTGTGTAGCCTGTACACAAAATCGGTGTACAGGCTACTTGTTAAGCTTCAGGTGCTGTATTGATATTAGCTAGTCATCTTTTAGCTACATTACCTGCATCCAGCAGCTTTACTCAACTCAGTCTGTTAGTTTGGGGGAAAAACTGTGAAAAGTTCTTTGCGTTTTGCTGGTTTGCTGCCATGATTCTAACACAAACCTGCGCAGCTCCGCCCAGCATCAGGTCTCCTTCACTGCCGCACAGGTTCTAAACCAAGGGAGGGTCGTAGCGTCATGCTGCGTTTAAAGGCGGCTTGGAAAAACAGGTTACTACATGTTAACAACAGATTAAACTGTTTTAACTGCTGATAAAAGTGACAGCCCTGGTAAAAGAAAGCATACTTTAGTATACTAAATTTTAACATGCTTTAGTATACTTTTGTCAATGTACTTCAACTATACTATTTTGGAACAACTAATTTTGTACTTAGTATACTTTAGTAGTATTTAAATAGTATAAAATTACAATTAATAGTATAGATTGGTATACTATACGTACTTTTTGGAACAACTTCAAGTATACTTAGTAGGGATGTGCCGATCAGGTTTTTTCTACCGATACCGATTACAAAATTATTATTTATTTTTTATCATAAACACTACCGTTACATTATGTGGAAAAAGGAACCATGAATTCACCTTAATTTAGACAAAAACCTGTTTTTAATAATTTTTTCCAAGAAGAAAACTAAACAAAACAGACATTGTGCAAATTGAACTGCTATCAATAATACTATCTTTAACAGACTGATAACATGAATGTTGGTGCTCCCACTAGATACTGAATATTCCCTATTTGGGTTGTCTTGTCCCTTTGATCGCAGCCTGTGGGTTTTTCCCTGACTGGGAACCAGAACACAACCTGCTGAATGTGACAGGTAGCCAATCAGAAAGCGAGGTGAGGTCAGAACAGAGGGGAATCCCAAACAGCTGAGATATTGCACAACTGAGAGTCTGGTGGATATCAGAGATGATATGTGGAAATGTTTATTATTAAATCTAAAGGTCATTATTATGTTTATTCAGTTAAAATGTTAACTATGAAAAAACATATTCACCTCTAAATCATAGTGCAGCATATAGAGCAGCTGCTCACGTCGTCTTTTATCCACCGCCTTTTCTTTTTGTTATGTCTTTTATCTCTTAAAATGACTCCACAAACTATCACTATTGCTTCTACATCGTCATCCGTGTTTGGTTATTCTAAATTCCTGCTATGTTGGGGGTTTTACTGGATTATTCTTTGTAATCGCGATGTTCGTGACTGGAATCGGTTCGTGTTGCTCCTGCCTTGGACACTCGAACCGATCGAACCTGTTGGACTTTTATCAGCTCTGTGGTCACAGAGGTTTGGAGAATTGGAGAATTCTTAAATCTTTCCATCTAAACCAGATTTAAGACTAATGTCCTCTTGACCACTGCCCAAACGGTCTGACTCTGGTCACTATGGTAACGTTTACATATCCCTTCAAAATAAGATACAGATGCACCACAAAAATGAACATTTTACTTTCATGAAAATTTTAACTCACGATAATGACTAACGGAGCCCTGAGGTTGTTTCTCTTCAACCAGACGGTTCCATGTGGGAGTGATGAGAGACAATGACACCTGAAGTGTTGCTTATATCTACAGCCTCTTGGTCTCTAGTGGCAAAGCAGCTTGAAGCTTCATTGCCTCATTAGCAGCCGGTCGCCGCATGTTACGCAGAGCTACTTGTAATGTGAGACTCACCTACCGGTCCGGGATAAATCCATCCTCCTGTCTCTCTGGGCCTTTTCCCTTCGCAAAGAAACTTTCCAAAGACATCTGATCTGTTTCTTACTCATTTTGCTGCTTGTGGCTCAATGTTGGTGCGAAAGTATCTGAGAGAATCCCGTTAAAGGATTTTCAAAATAAAAGATCCTCCAGACTCAAATAATACATAAAACGGAAATATTTAATTACTTTTTGCACGGCCAGGTACCAATTGGTCCGGGCCGTGGACCGGAGGTTGGGGAGCACTGGGTTAGATGCTGCAGCTTTAAACAGGTGAGTGTTTGTAGATGTGCTGCTTTACCTGCTGTCTGATCCTCCAAATGTCTGTTTTACTGCATTGAGCCTCGATGTAGCCAAACTCCTTCATGTCATTGTTTATATGTTACAGTTAGGCAGTTAAACTGCTCCAAAACAGAGGCAATGTTGATCGGAACACCTCACCAGGTTCAATCTTCAACTTAGATGACTATCTTCTTTTCTGGACAAGACATCCCCCTTTCCACCACAGTTACAAATCTTGGAGTTAGAATAGATTCTCATCTTACATTTGAAAACCACATTAAGCATCTATTTTAAACCCGTTTCTTTCATTTTCGTAATATCTCCAAAATTCGTTCATCTCTCTCTTTCTCTGATGCTGAGACTCTCGTCATGCCTTTGTCTCCTCCAGGCTCGACTACTGCAACTCTCTGTTCATTGGAGTCCATAAAAAACATCTTCAGAAGCTTCAATATATTCAAAACAGCGCAGCCAGGATTCTATTGAGGCCCGTAAATCTGATCATATTACACCTATCCTGCATGACCTTCGTTGGCTTCCTGTCACCTACAGAATTCAGTACAAAATCGGCCTCATTACCCATCAATGTTTAAACAGAACTTCACCGGATTATCTGAAGGACCTTCTCACTCCACATTCATCCCCCAGGTCTCTACGATCACAAGACTGCAACTTCCTCCACCTTCCTCGATCCAGATTAAGGACCATGGGTGATGGGGCGCTCGCTGTGGCTGCCCCCCGTCTCTGGAACTCTCTCCCTGATTATGTGAGAGCTCCGCAACCACTTGTTGACTTTAAAAGAGGCTTAAAGACTTTTTTATTCAAGCAAGCCTATTCTGCCTCCACATGATTTTATGTTGTTGATTTTATCTATTTAGTTTTATCTTTTAGTTGCACTGGGCAGCACTTTAAGATTTTTTCTAATGAAAATGCGGTACAAATTAAATTGATAATGATTATTATTATTATTATTAGCTTTGTCGTGTTGATGCATTTTGACCTGCTTCAATTTTCCGCCGCAACACGCAAACTTCCCCATTCACTCAGTGCGTTATAGTTCCACATCGCTTAGGATTCGTTGCTGTGCGTTTGCGCAGTGAAGGAAAAAGGAAGGTGCAGACTGAGAAATGAGATGCAGGTGATCGGTATCGGTAACAAGAGCCAATTATCACTGATCATGCACTTTTTCAGGAAAATCGGCCCGATTACGATCGGTGACTGATCGATCGGCACATCTCTAATACTTAGTGTACTTAAAGTGAGTTATTTTAAATTCTAAATCCTTGTTGGTCTTTTATTTAAGTGCTATTCTCCTTCAAGATACATGTACGTAATACTAGAATAAATGAAATGTACATTATGCAGCAAAGGACATTAGAAGACATATATCCATTATAGAGATGATCGGTTTTGGACGGGCGATTTGGCCCTATTGCATAAGTAATACTGAAGAATGACTGCTATCATTAACCATACAGGGAAGAAGCTTTTCAGTTATCTTGCTTTGCTAGCAAAGTTGTTAGCTAGCAGCTAGCTAATACAGTAGCACAACAACAACAGCCTAATGTCTGTATGATAAAAATAGTGAATCGATAGATAAGAACAGTTTCTCCTCCCGCTCAGTAGTTGTTCAGAGAGGCAGACAGAGGCCAGTCAGTGTCTGTTGTATTTCATTACCTCTCTGCTTAAACCGTCACTCCGTACTGAAGCAGAAACGATACAACGTTCAATGTTTTCCATCATCTGACAAGTAATTCACCCATGTTCTCTATGTTGAGTTCCGCAGTTAGCCGCCTAATCTCTTTTGTTTTTTATTTTTAATTTGAATAGAGCAAGTCCATCCATCCATCCATCCATCCATCCATCCATCCAGCCTTGTCCCTTAGTGGGGTCGGGAGGGTTGGTTGTGCCTATGTCGAGCTTTGAATAGAGGAAGTCTTTTATTTATTTATTTTTATTATTACAATAATATGTACAACAAGTTATGTAAATAGTAACAAACGAACGATGAGGCTTAAGGACGGTAACAGAGCAAAAATTACAAACAGGCCCAGGTTAGATACAGCCATGAGGGCAGATGAGAAATTCTTTACAAATTAAAGTAGTCTTTAAAGCTTTTAGCCACTTTCTCACCTCATTGTGAAAGAGGCAATTGCGTCGTGCATCACAGGCAAGAGGTCAAAGGTAACAAGGTGACCGGAGGGCTTATTACGTTGTTTTTCTTGAAAAATACAAGAAAAACCCCAAATAATTTTAGTACATGTTATGTGTCAGAGGGCTTAGGAAATAATAATAATAATAATAATAATAAAAATTGAATAAAAATAAAAGAATTTACCAAAAGGGCACTTGGGGGCAAGGAGCAAAAGGGGCAGGTGCTCAAGATGCTCCCTCCCCTCAAGACCCCAGAGTTTTTTTTAATGAAAAAGTTAGATGTGTTCATCTGCTTAATGTGTTATAGATCTGGATTCACAGTTGAACTACGTAAATAGTAGTTTAAAGTGCTTAAAAATGAGGCTAAATAGCCTATGTTAATATGATTATTAACATAATGCTGTCCATGGATAACAAAGAGGTCTAGCAACCTCTGAGTGGAATATATATGTAAAATTGGTAAATATCAGCCATCGGCCTGATACAACTATTGCCTTACAAATTTCCTGTTTGTATTGCCTTAACAGCAATAGTTATATCAAGGCAACAATTTTTATATGGGTGCATCACTAGTCATCTTCTTTATACTAGAAAAAATATGGACTTGAAGACTAAGTTGTATTAAGTGCTATTTCCATCTTTCCATCAGCTCCCCTGACTCTGCCAAAATAAAAAAAAATGTATCCCCACAGCATCATGATGCTGCCACATCCATGTTTCCCCCCCACACACCTCAGATTTTGCATGTAGGCTAAATCAGTGGTCCAACCTTTTTATTACAGCGGACCGTCAAGACTTGTAAAATGTTGCTGCGGCCCGGAGCGATGAACAGTCAGATAAGCTTCTGAATGTTGGTGCTCTTAGCCTGAATGAGGCTGAATATTCCCTATTTGGGTTGTCTCAACTGAGAGTCCGGTGGATATCAGAGATGATATGTCAAAATGTTTATTATTAAATCTAAAGGTCATTATTATGTTTATTCAGTTAAAATGTTAACTATGAATGTTGTGTATGATACACTAGGTCAAATAAAATAATATCCAAGCAGATAACTGGAGATATTCAGGAACAGGGAACATCGTCTTCTTCGTTACAGGTTCAGTTCACCTCTCTAGTGCACAACAACAGCGCCACCAATGGCGATTTGTTATATTGCTTTTATCTTCACATTTACAACCAAACAGCCTCCAACACATAGGAGCATAATCAAACCAAAAGTGTTGCAATCTTAAATCCAGAGGGTCATTCTTTTCTGTGTCTGGAATGAAAAAACATATTCACCTCTAAATCATAGTGCAGCAAATAGAGCGGCTGCTCCCGTCGTCTTTCATTCACCGCCTTTTCTTTTTGTTACGTCTTTATTTTCTTAAAATTACTTCACAAACTATCACTATTGCTTCTACATCGTCATTCTAAATTCCCGTATTCCATGTTGGGGGTTTGTGGATTTTCTTCTGGAATCGGTTCGTGTTGGTCCTGCCATGTAGCTGAAGACACGAATGTAATGTGAGACTCACCTACCGGTCCGGGATAAATCCATCCTCCTGTCTCTCTGGGCCTTTTCCCTTTGCAAAGAAACTTTCCAAAGACATCTGATCTGTTTCTTACTCATTTTGCTGCTTGTGGCTCAATGTTGGCGCGAAGTAACCGAGAGAATCCGGTTAAAGGATTTTCAAAATAAAAGATTCTCCAGACTTAAATAATACATAAACCGGAAATATTTAATTATTTATTGCGCGACCAATTAGTCTACGGTCCGGTACCAGTCCATGGTCCGGGGGTTGGGGACCACTGGACTAAAACATTCAGTGTTCAGTGAAGGCAGAGGTTTGTACTGGATTTCATTTATGGGTGTTACAGTAATGCAAATGATTACCTGTTATTTTTTTTTGTTAAAAAATATTGAAAAACCACATAGCATTTTTCTTGCACATCACAAATTATGCACTGCTTTGTTTCCATACCATTTGTTATTAACACACCTCAACCAGTCCTGAGGAACAGTGGTTCTGAGATTAGGATGAATAAATAGAAGGATAAACATGAACATTCTCTCACTTCTCATTCTGTGCTGACATCTAGAAATACTCTAACTGTATTTCCAGAAAGGAAGAAGTGAAATTACTGAGTGTGGTAATCTTTTATTAGTAGTGTTTGTCAGGAGTCCTCACTTCCTTTAGAACAGAGAAAAAGTTTCATCATCCTTGACTGAAACATCGCTGGCTCATGTCGCCATGTGCATTCAAGTTCATACCAACGAATAAACGTGTGTCTAGAGATGGTCTGATCATGAGTGGAGACTCTTAGTTTGTGTCCCAACACTTTGAAGCATGGTGCACAATCGTGTCAAAATTGATGACTGTTATTTAGAAAAAGCAAAAAATATGCCTTATTGTTCTTCTGTCAAACACCAGTACAGCTCCCACAGCAAGACTTGGAAAAATAACACACAGGCTTCATCATCACTCATCTTAAAGTGCTGTGTTTTTACATGGACAGCAGGAGAAGGGGGTTCCTGTGTGGCTAGAAGACATCCACATGCCTTTAGGGCTTTCATGCTCATGTTTAGCGCTCTCCACCTGTGATCTGATCACAAACAGTAGATGATGATGCCTTTTCTGCACAAGGCCAGACATGTTAATTTCACCCATTGATCTTTATGGAACAGGCAAAAATTTAAATATATTGGACCACTGGTCTGCAACCTATGGCTCTTTAAACTCTCCACATTTTTTTCCTTTTTTTCGTTTTGTTAGTTCTGTTTTCATGCCATGTCTGCATACATTTTTCCCAACGGAATGACATTAATGATCAGGGGTTGCATTAATAGAATACTTTCTGTATTTTTGTAAATCGACAGAAAACTTTGAAGCCTGTCTGTCATTTTGATAGATTACAATTCACTCACATGACTATATTTGGAGCAGATACCTGGGGCACTTTCAACTTTAAGCAGAGGTAACTAAATCAGTCAATAAAACATCCCTTCTGAATATCATCTCTAACATGGACACTGAATTAAATGCATCTTTAGATGACAGCATGGTGAAGAGTTATGGACAGGAAACTTTGAGGAGCATCTGATTAAAAAGCGCATCAAAAACTTTGACTGAAGTGGTGCGTTTAACAAGCCTACAGTTCATACAGAATAGAGAAAACTATCTTATATGTGCTATTGTTTAAATGTAGAAGTACAGTTTTCCATGTTAAAAACAAAGTAATGAGTTAATTGTACTGTAACAACTACTGTAATTGCATATGCAGCTTTGCCTTGCTCTGTTCAAGCTGCAGGGATGGGATCCTTTCAATCAGTCGTCTCAGAATATCTGCACTTGACTCATCCGGCATTAAAACATATAATATATGCTTTGAAACTCGGTGTTGTCAGAAATATTAAGGGATTTTTAATCAGTAACAGAGTGTATGAAGGGCAGGAATGTAGAGGTGCAATATGTCACATCCATGGTGGATGAGGGTATTTTAACATCCAAACTCTCCTAGTGAAATCATGAAACACTCTCACTTTTCTTCCAGTGTCTTTTGTCAGATTTGGCTCCATTTCGCTCCGTCTACTGTAGAACACATGTGTGGTGTGCCATCAGTTATTGTAGCCTTTGCTTTCTTAGAATTATCTAGATCTCTAAACTTGATGGGTTTTTTGTTTTTTTTCCCTTCAAGGACAAATGGTACAGGAGAAGGCAGATCTCCCATGTGCTCTCTGAGTTCTCGCTAAGCAGCACATCCCCTTTTCAGTGCCAGCTGTTCCCTCGGATACACCAGACCACGCTGAAATTCTCCTAATATAATTCCCGGGGCTCGGGAGAATAGTGCAAACCCCCCCCCAAAAAACATGCGTGCCAACGAGGAGAGCGTTGAATTTTTCATAAGTGGGGCTCCGGGCTCGGCGAGTTTAGCGGGCAGCGCTCTCATTCATGAGCAGATGTTCAGCGCAGTTACACTCCACAGTTAATGTGAACTTGCTGGCCTCTCCGCCATTGGCTACAAGGACGTTGGCAGCGATCTGACATCTGAGAATTCCTCCCCAGTAAAAGACGCAGGTCGGGGAAAGTGATTGCTCTGGCCTTTTTAGCCACTTCTTTATAGTCCAGGAGCTGGATCCTGGATAAGTGGGGGTGGTGGGGGGGGGGCTGAGTACTGACAGCCCATCCGTCTTCAGGTCGACAGTGATGAAACGCCCGCTATTGTTTGCTTTGGGAATAGTGATCAAATTCTCGCAAAATAAGATAATTTCCTCAAGTTTTACACTCACTTTTCTTAACAACCACTCAGCAGGTGAGGTTTCAAAGCACCCAAAGGCTGAAACATCACTCATTGGATTGAAACAAACCTTTTATGGGGAGGAATTATTACCCTTGAAACAGGAAATTCATAGAAACATGGAGCCTGTGAGGGGAGTAGGGGGTATTAGCGGTTTGGCCCTGAGCTGAAACCAGCTGGTGCTGTGGTCAGCCTCCCCTGCCTGGCACCTCAGACATCTGCATGGTCAAACCGGCCAGCCGCGGGTTTTGATGTGGCCCCACAGATCTTTAATCGTTTCCTCCTGACAGAGAGAAGAGAGGGCCGCACGGCTCTGGAGAGCAGTGTACATGACACCAAGACTTGGGCCAGTCAATCCCGATTTTTTTTTGTGTGAAAATCATCATGGAAAACTTGCACACGTGGGACTTTAAAGCGAACAAACGACAAGTTCTTGTTTCCTCCACACATCTCATTTTCATTTTCTAATTGGTCGTTTTCAGGTTGGCTTTTACAAGAGCAAAACTAATTAGTGTTTCTAAATTCAGCAGAAAAAAAGAAAAAAGAGCACCAGCTTGCATGATTGTTCTGGTTTCCTCTATGGTGTCAGGCACTCAACAAGAAAATAAGACTAATCATTTTCTAAATTGCTTGTATATTTAAAGCCGGGAGGTGAGTGGAACTGCCATTCCTCCTGCATTTTGTTTGGCAGGAATTGAGGAGGCAGTGGTTGCCCTTTCCTGCCTGTGTACTCTCTTTGTAACTCATGGGAAGTTTAGACTTGGGAGGCCTGTGGGGAAAAAGGGAAAAAAACCAAAACAATGCGTTGTGTTTTAGGTGGGGTTATTTCTGCTTTTATTAGGAATGTCCTGCTAACAGGAACAAACCCGGCTGAGTTTACAGTAGCTGTGACATTGCTGTTACCTTTATTCAAAATGCTCCAGCTGCAGCAAGCCCTCAGGAAGCCCCGGTGAAGGCAGGACCACAGTGGCAGGCCAGAGATAGGCGGCGGCGTCAAGCACTGTTTGAATTGGCAGACGTTACACCCCCTAGGGGAACCTTTCCCTAGCTTTGCAGAAAGGCTGGTGGGGTCGGCTGTGGCGGGGCAGGCGGAGATTTAGGGGCTGAATGGGCTTTTTCCACCTCTCCTCCCCTTTCAGGAAACACATCTTGCTGTTTATCCCCTGTGTGTTTTCACACGAAGGGACTGAACGACAAAGGTCAACTGTAAAAGGCTGTGCACTAACATTTGATAATTGTAATGGGACAAATTATTATACTAATTAATTAGTTAAAACATTTCTTTAATCTCATTAGATGACATTTATGTAAAATATTTGTAAGCATAAACACCCTGAGTTGAGAGTCTTACATAAGCCTGAGTAAAAATGTAAAGTATTTGGAGCTAAAATTATATAATATAGTAATTCACACTGGAGATGCACTGGTCCCCAATTTGACTTCAGATTTTTTTCTAAAGGTTTGTACAAATTTAACTGATTCCAGGTTCTCTTTAAGAACTATAAAAACTACAAAATACTTGTTTTAACTGTACGGATTAATGGAACATTTCTGTTACTCATCATTGGTTATTGAAATTATTACCAGGCTTCATAATCCGTGATTATTCCCATCAAAGTTAAGAGAATAATCTTTAACCTGCTGATTTTTTTTCTTTTGGATGGGTGTTAGTGTTAAATCTAAGGCATTTTTTGCAATATTGCAAGTAGTTTTCAAGGGAATGCGTGTTGAACACTAAAACATTAGACAAGGACCTGACAAGAGACAAAGACAACAGGTGGGTTTAAATACACAGGGAGGGTAATTAAGTAACTAGACACACCTGGGGATCAATCAACGGGGAAGACCAGAGACAGAGACTCACAGGAAACTGAACACAGAAAACCCTAAAATTAAATACACAGAAACACGGATCACGACACTTCCGCTTTTACAAAAACACTAGATATATAAATATTTACAAGAAATGCTTTCCATTTTTAATATATTTATATTTTACATATCTGTAAAAGCAAATACCAATTCCTTGATAGTTTGAACAAACTTGGTGGATAAAGCGGATCCTGATCCTAACAGGGTTACCTTAATACACGGTCTCTTTTAAAGAAAAGCACTTCTTATTTTTCACATTATTTTTTCTTTATTTATTTTTCTGTATGCTGGAAATATTGTTGCTTTTTTTTCTTTTTAATCCAGCTGACCTGTAGTTCATAACAGGTGGGGAGGGTGCTCCCTTTCTACCCATCTTTTTTTATTCAAAAAGCCTTTGAACCAGAGAAACAGCATGACAATTTCTTCCCCTGGATTCTAACATAGATGTAATCTGTTTTTTATTTCCCTCAACAGGTTTAGAAGCCAGTGATTAAGAAAAGGTTGATCTAAGGTTAAGGAAGAGCTGGGGATTAAAATCAGTTAGAGCAATTTTCAATTTCAAGGGGGCTTGGTTCCAGTTGTTCAGTTGTTGGAGTGAGTTATTTTTTATATAGTCTTGTTTCTTTTCATGTGTATACATATATATATATATACATATGTATATATATATATATATATATATATATATATATATATATATATATATATATATATATATATATATATATATAAAATTCCCTTCTCACCCTCCGTGGGTGGTCTCTTTCTGTTTCATCCTCTAAACTCAGGTCCTCTACCAGAGGCCTGGGAGCTTCAGGTTCTCCTCCAGTATCTTGGCTGTGCCTAGAACTGCACATTTCTGGACTGAGATGTCTGATGTTGTTCCTGGGATATGTTTTAGCCACTGCTCCAGTTTGGGGGTGACTGGCCTGAGGGCCGCGATGACCACAGGCACCACTGTGGTCTTCACCTTCCAGGCCTTTTCTAGTTCTTCCCTGAGACCCTTGTTTTTCTCCAGTTTTTCCTTTTTCCTGATGTTGTAATCACTTGGTATTGCTACATCCACCACAACGGCTTTCCTCTGTTCTTTATCCACCACCACAATGTCCGGTTGGTTCTCCATCACCATCTTGTCTGTCTGGATCTGGAAGTCCCACAGGATCTTAGCTCGGTCATTCTCCACCACCTTTGGGGGTGTTTCCCACTTCGATCTCGGGGCTTCCAGTCCATATTCTGCACAGATGTTCCTGTACACTATGCCGCCACCTGGTTATGTCGTTCCATGTACGCTTTCCCTGCCAGCATCTTGCACCCTGCTGTTATGTGCTGGACTGTCTCAGGGGCCTCATGGCACAATCTACACCTTGGGTCTTGTCTGGTGTGGTAGATCTGAGCCTCTATTGCTCTGGTGTTTAGGGCCTGTTCCTGTGCAGCCTGGATGAGAGCCTCTGTGCTGTCCTTGAGTCCAGCTTTGTCCAGCCATTGGGAGGATTTCCTGATATCAGCCACTTCAGTTATTTGTCGGTGGTACATCCCATGTAGGGGCTTGTTCTCCCATGATGGAGCCTCTAGCACCTCATCCTCTGTTCCCCATTGCCTGAGACATTCGCTGAGCATATCGTCCGTTGAGGCTTTGTCCTTGATGTATTTATGGATCTCGGATGTTTCATCTTGGACAGTGACTCTCACACTCACTAGTCCTCTGCCTCCTTCCTTACGGCTCGTGTTCAGTCTCAGGGTGCTGGATTTGGGGTGGAACCTCCATGCATGGTTAGTAGCTTCCGTCTCTTAACATCTGTGGTCTTGATCTCTTCCATTGGCCAGCTAATTATTCCTGCAGGGTATCTGATTACTGGTAAGGCATAGCTGTTTATTGCACGGATCTTGTTCTTGCCATTGAGCTGGCTTCTCAGGACTTGCCTTATTCGTTGGAGGTATTTGACTGTGGCTCCTTTCCTTGTGACCTCATCGAGGTTGCCATTTGCTTGCGGTATTCCCAGGTACTTGTAACTGTCCTCAATGTCTGCAATTGTTCCTTCTGGGAGTGAGACCCCTTCTGTGCGGACGACCTTCCCTCTCTTTGTAGCCATCCGACCACACTTTTCTAGTCCGAATGACATCCCAATGTCAGTGCTGTATATCCTGGTGGTGTGGATCAGTGAGTCGATGTCTCGCTCATTCTTAGCGTACAGCTTGATGTCATCCATGTAGAGGAGGTGACTGATTGTGGCCCCATTCTTGAGTCGGTATCCGTAGCCAGTCTTGTTGATGATTTGGCTGAGGGGGTTCAGGCCTATGCAGAACAGCAGTGGGGACAGAGCATCTCCTTAGTTTATGCCACATTTGATGGACACTTGTGCAAGTGGTTTGCAGTTGGCTTCAAGGGTGGTTTTCCACAGCCCCATTGAGTTTGCAATGAAGGCTCTTAGAGTCCTGTTGATGTTGTACATCTCTAAGCATTCAATGATCCAAGTGTGTGGCATTGAGTCATAGGCTTTCTTGTAATCAATCCAAGCTGTGCACAGGTTGGTGTGTCGGGTTTTGCAGTCTCGGGCGACTGTGTGGTCTACAAGGAGTTGGTGTTTGGTTCCTCTGCTATTTATGCTAATGTCCTTCTGTGCCGTGCTCATGTATTTATCCATGTGACCACTTATCTTAGCCGCTATGATGCCTGACATGACCTTCCATGTTGTAGAGAGACAAGTTATTGGCCGATAGTTGGATGGGATTGAACCCTTTGAGGGATCCTTCTGTATCAGGATTGTGCGACCTTCAGTTAACCATTCAGGGTGAGTCACATTTTGTAGCAGCTGGTTCAGTTGAGTTACCAGGAGGGCAGTGAGTTTCTTCAGCCAGTAGGCATGGATCATGTCAGGTCCTGGTGTTGTCCGGTTTTTCATACCCGAGAATCTTTATTGGACATCTGCCACGGTGATGGTTACAAGTGGTTACAAGTGGTTTGCAGTTGGAGCCAACTGCAAACTGCAGAGTCCATCAAATGTGGCATATACGAAGGAGATGCTCTTTCCCCACTGCTTTTCTGCATAGGCCTGAACTCCCTCAGCCAAATAATCAACAAGACTATCAACGAATAAGGCAAGTCCTGAGAAGCCAGCTCAATGGCAAGAACAACATCCGTGCAATAAACAGCTATGCATTACCAGTAATCAGATACCCTGCTGGAATAATTAGATGGCCAATGGAAGAGATAAAGGCCACGGATGTTAAGACTCGGGAATTACTAACCATGCATGGAGGGTTCCACCCCAAATCCAGCACCCTGAGACTGAACACGAGCCGTAAGGAAGGAGGCAGAGGACTAGTGAGTGTGAGAGCCACTGTCCAGGATGAAACATCCAAGATTCATAAATACATCAAGGACAAAGCTTCAACGGATGATATGCTCAGCGAATGTCTCAGGCAATGGGGAACAGAGGATGAGGGGCTAGAGGTTCCATCATGGGAGAACAAGCCCCTACATGGGATGTACCACCGACAAATAACTGAAGTGGCTGATATCAGGAAATCCTACCAATGGCTGGACAAAGCTGGACTCAAGGACAGCACAGAGGCTCATCCTGGCTGCACAGGAACAGGCCCTAAACACCAGAGCAATAGAGGCTCAGATCTACCACACCAGACAAGACCCAAGGTGATACGGTGATACATTTCTGATTATGGAATAAAGTATGTGTTTTTTAAAAACTTTTGTGTAACTAATTTCAACTTTTTTTCTTTTTTTCTACTCCCCTCCCCCACGCCTTCCATCCCTGCCCCATATCTTGTCCTTTGCTCATTTTTGATCTCCTCTCCCAATCTCCATATTCTCGACCAGCGAGGAGACTCCAGGAGTGACATCCTGTGGAGCCTGGCAACAAAGTAAGTACCCAAAGTGGAGATACTGCTCACATCTTTTGAAAAAGAAGTTTTTTTTATATTGAAAACCGTCATGGTTTTTAATTGCCACAAGACTGCAGGAAGCTGCTGTAGTAACAGACAGCAGCTGTTTGCTGACGTCAGCTGTGACTGCTGGAGTCCTGCAGACAGTGACGCAGGCCGGTCAGCTGGGAGTTAAAGGTTAACCATGAACCTGACAGGCGCAAAAAATTGCAGTGTTGCTCGCTCATGTCTGCATCCCCCCCCTCACCCCCCCTTTGGACCATCGTAGAAGTCATTACTCCTTGTGTGGTGTATAAACACGTCAAAAACAAACCGTGACCCCAAAGCAGAACCTTCACAAAGCAAAACAATTTCAAAGCCTGGGATGTAGTGTAAACACAGAACACTACTAACCTTCACGCAGGGAAGACTTCACCTTAAACTTGCTGTTTGTTTTATCGTCCCCTGTTGACCTTGATCAGGTCGAATTTTCATCTTGCTCGGTTTTTTTTAAGTCCATGTGGTTCTGTGTTGACATTTGGGGTTCCAGGTTGTTGTTTGCATGAACAGCACCTCACAGTAGTTATACCGCTTGAACTTCCTCATATTTCTTGATATTAAGAGTTCCTGTGCAGAGACATTTGCTTGAATCAGTTTGTAGGTCTGGTTAAGTGTGAAAAAAGTAAATGTAGAATGGTTTTCAGTTCTTTATTCTATTAGCTAAAAAATGGAAATACATTCAGATTTTTGAAAACAGAATACTTTTTACTTAAATTTATGTTAGATTTTTTTCATTTCTGTTTTGTCATACATTAAAACTAAGTTTTGTTAAACCTTTTGAGTTACTGAGCGTTCAAAGATCATTGTAGTCTTTGTCAACAATAAAAAATGCTTTAATTCATTCGGCTTTGGGCTCTAGATCACCTTAGATCAGTTTTTGAATCTTTTTTGGATGCCATACACAGATTTCAAACTTATTTTTAGGACTTATGTTGTTCTAACAAATAAATTATTGAACAGTGTTCTTTGCCTCTTTAGTAAATCTGAAGTGAACCTCACCAGGTTTGTTTCATGGTTTGTGAAAAATGTAGCTTATAAAACCCAACAAGATAGATGTCTTTTACAGACCCTGGTTTGCTTAAACTTTTATGGATTTTATTTTTGGTATCAAACAAAAGGAGTTGAATACATATGTGCCCCAAATTTCAGATTTTTTTTATTTTTTAAAGAAAATGTGGAAGTTATGGTCACCTCTGTGAAATATGGTGGTGGCAGCAGCATGATGCTTTTCTTCAGCAGAGAACATAGAAAAGCTCTGCTGAAGAAGCTAATGGACAGATGGAAAATCTTCACTTCACAATTATGCACCACTTTGTGTTGATCTGTTATAAAAAGTCTCAATGAAACATATTCAGGCTTAAAACAATAACATTCAAAAAGTTCAGCATTTAAAATACTTTTTGCAAGGCTCAGCATGAGAGTTTACAGACAAAAAGCTTTCGATTAGCATCCAAATGATCAATTTTCACCCGCATTATTTACAACAGTTAAACATTGTATGTGAAAAATACAGAATACTTTCTCACATTCTCCCTTCACATTCAATGGAATACTGATTCTTCTGTCATAGAACCGTCTTTATGTTAGCTGTTTCATACAGCGCCAACAGTCACCGTACACCAACATGAACCTGTATTTTTTTAAATAAAGCCCAGCTGCTGAATGATCAAATAGTCTCTAATTAAAGCCCGAGTGTACACTCTTGTAAAATTCTCTTTGGAATGCTAACAACTTGTGATATTTCCAACATTGAACATTACAGCGCAGGTTTCAAAGAAGGGAGGGGGAACAGATATAGAGAGAGAGGAAGGAGGGGCAGGCTTCATGTGGCAAGCTTACATGCTGTTCACATCTATGTCAGATTGAGGCTAATGAAGGACAGACTGATCCTTGGATTAGAGCCCTAAGCAAATGATCCTGCTTTGAATAAATTAGAAGCACCGAGCCCCCCCTCCACCTCATGCTGCGCCATAAAAGTGTTGACTCGTGGTTGGAACAGCCCTCTATTGTCGTAGTGTTTAATTCTATGTTCGAGCCTTTCTTCTTTCTGTTCTTCTTCGTCATGTATGTTTTGAGAAGCTGTGATCATTTCCAGGTCGATACATCTTCAGGAGCAAATTTTGATAGCAAGTGGAAAGTATTGAGTGTTGAGTCATTTGACAATGTAAATGAGCCCTCTGAAAAAAAAATTCCCCCACCCTCTGAAAAGGGATGGCATTTACATATTGCACTTTTTTTCTTTTTTGATCAAAACACTATGGTAATAAAAAATATTTAAATATCATTTGTGAATTCTAGTTAGAAATAAGCAAAACAAAAACAAAAAACTCCCTCTGAACTTTTTCCAAGTAATTTACAGTTAGAGCAGCTCAGCGCATAGAAATGAATCCTAAACTCGTAATTACATGGCACTTTTGAATATTTATTGCCCAGACAAGGACACAGAGATGTAACCTCCTAACTTACCACTCCATTCCCGCTAATAAACTCCTTTCTGCTTCTTTAGTGGTGGGGCTACTTTCACTGGCTGAAAAGTAATTTGATTTTTGCTGATATAGTGTGCGTACTTCATAGGTGGATGGACTGGATGTTTCCAATTAGTCTTGGTCGTTGCCACTTTTTTTAAGCTGACTAAAAAAAATTCTTGCTTAGTCCATAGCCTTAATTTTTGTAGTTTTTAAGAATGTTTTTTGTATTTTTCATCGTACTTTAAAAGTCCATAAAGAGCACACTGTGATTAATGTATTTGATTTACAGCAGTAGCAAATCAGAGAGAAGTAATTGATCTTCTGTAGGTAATGTAAAGGAAAAGAGAAACCTTTTAGTGGAACCTAGATTCATACTGTTTTCTGCTTTTCTTTTTCCACTTTCAGCCCTTTATGTGTTTTAAGACACAGCAGATAAGACCATAATTGGAAGAAGAAAAACAGAAATTCTTGTTTTTATGAAATGTGAGGAGAGACTTGCTGTTTTCTCCAGCTATGTATTTTATCTCTCAAAGACAACATAGATAAGAAAAACTATGTTGATACCTTACAATAATTTTGTAATTCCTTCAATTTTGGTAAAATTATCCTAACACATAGTGCCATTTTATAGCATAATCAAGTAACCATGTATAGAGTAAGTAACTGTGTTATATGTGTGTGTGTGTGTGTGTGTGGTGTGTGTGTGTGTGTGTGTGTGTGTGTGTGTGTGTGTGTGTGTGTGTGTGTTTGTTACTACCAAGTGCTGTGTGTATTAATAACATTTACCGTATTATTTGGACTATAAGCTGCTATTTTTTTCCCATGCTTTGAACTGTGCGGCTTATAGCCCAAAATGCAATAAAATACTCATTTACAGTTGTTAACTTGACATGGCAGCAATATTTGACATGGGCTTTAATATTTTTTTCAGTATATTTTTTAATATATAAAATTTAACAAATGTATCAAGACAACATCCAACTCTTTATTTTGTAGCATCACAGCTGTTTGAAAGATTTATTTGAAGATAAAACTCTTCAGAGCAACTAACAGTGTTTTGTCTTATTGCACAAATTAAAATCCAGCTCCACGTATTCCTATTTGTCATTACCTGGTGTAGATGATGCGGTTGCCTCTCTTGGATTGTAAATGTCGCTGGTGTCGTCACTAAATGTATTAAATGTATTGTTTGTCCATGTTGCTGGCTTCAGATGAAGAGTTGTTGACAGATGCAGACATTCTAACGGAGGCTAATGCAGGAATTGTAGGTCTGAGGCTGAAGAAAATTGTGCACTCTTTAGCCTTAAGAAAAATATTGTGCTTCAGCAGGTGCTTTCTCAAACTAGATGTGTTTCGTCCGCTAGTAATTCGCATTGCAAATATTGCAAAGAGCATAATATGCATCGCATTTTTAAAAGTGGAGCCATACCTTCAAGCTTTTTCTATCAGCCATGGCTACTTTGTTTACTGAACGAGCAGATGCTGATATCATTACGCTCTTGCGTGTGCTATGCTGTGTTCAGGACAAGCATGGAAAATCCCCCATTCTTCCTCCATACTGTCACCACGATGCGTTTAGGTACCGAAACATGGTACCGTTTGATTTTATGTAAATACACAGTCCAGTCACATTAATGTGACCATCTGTCAAAAGCCAGAATAACCACCTTTCGCAGAGCGAACTGCTACGAGACGTGCAGGAAGAGAGTCACTTAGGTCCCTGAAGGTCTTCTCTGGGATGTTGAGCCATGCCGACTCTAATGCCGTGGCCAGCTGCGCTAGATTACGCGGTTGAGGATCCATGGCGCGAACAACTCGATCGAGATGGTCCCACAGATGCTCGATTGGGTTTAAGTCAGGTGAGTTTGCTGGCCAGGGGAGGACGGTAAACTCATCCTGGTGCTCTTCGAACCACGCACGTACACTGGCAGCTGTATGGCACCTCGCATTGTCCTGCTGGAAGATGCCATCATCCTGAGGAAAAACAATGCGCATGTAGGGGTGGACATGGTCCGCAAGGACAGATGCGTACTTGTATTGATCCATCGTGCCTTCCACAATAATCAGTGAACCCAGAGAATGCCAGGAAAACATTCCCCAGACCATAATGCTCCCGCCTCCAGCTTGGACCGTTCCTGCAATGGTTGCAGGGTGGTTCCTTTCAGAGGTTTCACGCCTTATACGCCAACGTCCATCTGTCCGATGGAGCATAAAACGCGATTCATCTGAAAACGCTACCTGTCGCCACTCAGTGGACGTCCAGCTGCTGTACTGGCGTGCAAATTCTAGCCTTCGTCGTCGATGAACACCAGTCAGCATAGGTGCACGAACCAGGCGTCTGCTTCGGAGGCCCAGACGCAGCAATGTTCGCTGAATAGTGGTTTGGGAGACACTTGTGGTAGCCCCTTGGTTCATTTTAGTGGTCAGTTGCTCAACGGTAGCCCGTCTATCTGCCCGAACGCATCTCCGCAACCGTCGTTCGCCTCTGTCATCTATGGCCCGTGGTGCACCACATTTGCCACGTCGTTGATTTTGGACAGTCCCATTTTGCCATGCACGGTACACTTTTACCACGGCGGCACGCGAACAGTTCACAAACTCAGCCGTTTCGGAAATGCTTCCACCCTTGGCCCGAAAGCCAATGATCATGCCCTTTTGGACGTCGGATAAATCGCTTCGTTTCTGCATTACGCCAACGATTGAAATGTTTTCCGAAGCCCACACACACCCTTTATATACGCTCAACTGCACTGTGCTGCCACCTGCCTTCTGTGATTGGTTATTTAACTCTGAAGTGGAAAGTACGTGGTGGTCACATTAATGTGACTGGACTGTGTAAGTACTCTGTAGTACCGACAGAATTCGGCCGGTTTTGAATTCCAAACCCATCCTGATAGTATATATCTGCCTGGTGCCATTCTTGCTTTTTGGTCTCTGTTTTTTCTGAAGTAAAATTTTGTCCATCAATTTTCATTTTATTTGTTGTTTCTGTTGATTTGTTTACATATTTTGGATATTTAAAATATCTTAAAATTCCAGAGTTAAATGTTCATTAAAATTCAAAGTTTATTGTCTTTGAGGATGTTATTGCATTATTTTGTTATTACCATTATATTTCTTCAAAATAGTCTCAAAAACAACAATATTATCATTATTGCAATTACTTATGCTGACAATTTATTGTGCAGCAGAATTTGTTATTGTGACATGCCTAGTCGCATGCTTTACTCTCTGTGCCACTGCTGCAACCCGGTCAAGTTTGTTTAAAGATCGGTGATCCTACTATCTTTGTAATAAAAAAAATCTGAATATGCATGTCAGGTCTTAACCCTTCCATGCATTGCGGTCACTACAGTGGACAGCTATCTAAAAGCCATTTTCTTGTGTTTCTTGAGGATTTTTATGTTATCAATACATACAGACCACTAAAGTGGACACTAGTGCATCAGGCAATACACTGCCAACTACTTTCCATCTATTGCAAGTGCAAGAATTATTTTGTTAAATCCAATATGGTGGACAGACGGAAGCATATCAGACTAACTCGGGAATATCCAGTCCTCCCTCCCTACTGTGGAAAACTCTTGCAGGTAAAAAATATTCAATGTTGTTAGTTTTATAAAATTAAAATGTCCATAATAAAATCCTACTGCTTAAAAGGAGCCAGAATAAGACTAAAATGAGACCAAGCAGTTGAATGAGTGGGACTGAATTAAGGGATCAGATAGTAGTGAACATTACATTAGGATGAGAGTTGAATACAATGTTATATATTTATACATTCTGCTAACTAATCCCAAAATATATTCACATTATAATATACAGCATTTCATTAGCTGAAAAGACGTAAGTGTCCACCTAAGTGGACACTTGGACAAATCCTAAAAGACCACCTTATTTTAATGCCCTCAGAAAATCAAAAATACTTTGGAAAACAATCCTGACTTACTGGATCATAAATCATGCGTGAAAGAACAGAAATGGGTATCAGCCCGAAAAGGCCTGATTGATGCATCTCATCATACAATGTTTCAGAACAGAGCTTTGGTCAGGAGAAGGATGGCTCGTGGCATATGGACTACACAGATGTATACTGTACCCGCTTCACACCTCTTGACCTTCCTGCCATGCCGCAGATGGCACATAATCCTGTTTGTAAACATGAAAGCAGCGATCAGACGCCCGTTCTCCCCATTCGCTCGCCTCACATACTGGCACAACACAACATGACAAGCAACAGATGTGTCACACTGGCTGAAATCAAATCAGCCGTTCAGCATTGACTCCTGCACACCATCAGACATGTTGAGGCTAAGAGTGAAGTTGGGGGTACAGAGGCAGCGAGCGCTGCTGGCAGATGAGACGAGGCAGAGCCTCTGCTGCTCCCAGCTTCCTGTCTGGGGAAAAAAGGGACATGTCTGTTTGTGGGGCCGCTTTTGACACTCCAGTCACTCTGTCATCTGGGTCGGCTCGCCACAGCTCTGATCATACGTACACATTGCATTCAAAGAGCGTCATTTCAGCCGCGTGACAGGTAGGCTCTCAATGAGACAACAGCCAGAGGGGGATGTCCTTTTCAATACAAGTACGAGCTCAAATGCACAGTGCATCGAGACAAAATAACATCATTTGACATCATTCTGAATGCTCTCATGTTGTCTTTTTTAGTCAGTGTGGAAAGTATACTGTAATACCAGAAAAGGAAAGTTCGGAAAAGGAGAAGCTAAAAGGCAACGACCGTTCTCTTTTGGTTCTCTTTTGACATCTATGCCTCGTAAACCAACCATTAAGAGAGTAACTTTACACATTAAAAATATTCTCTAGGGCTCCAACTGACAATCATTTTAGTAATCAATTATTCTATAGATTATTCTGATGATTAGTTTGATTTAAAAAATGGGCATATTCTGAAGATATTTCATTCAACCACTTGGAACTTTTTTATATATAATAAATAACAGTTCTTAAGCTAAAACCACCACTGGAGGAACTTTTGGTGGGACAGGTTTACAGAATTTTTTTTTCAGCATAATTGCTAAAAGTATGTATTTTCTTGCAGTTTTGGCTTAATTACTTCCTTGAGCTTGTTTGTTTCAGCAAAATGACTTTGAGTCTGTCTGAATATCTGTATTTGTCTTGATGTTGACAATGTGCCCAATTCTAAAGGGTGGATCAATTCTGTGCTTTGTGTTCTGAGGACATGGTTTATTATCTATTTTGCACTGTTTAGAATTTCCAGTTGCACTTTCTGAACCATTTGAAAAGTATATTCCAGCTTATTTTTTTATGTTTGACCAAGGTAGTCAACCTGTTTTTTTGTTGTTTTTTTTTGCAAGTTTCTTTATTATTATTTTACATTGGTTGCTATACTCCTAATTGCACTGACTAAGCAAATTGAAATTGTGTTGGTTTTTCAGGTTTGACCATACTTGAGAAATTTTGTGTGTTTTTGTTGCTGTACTGGTGTAGCGTTCCCAAATACATTTGTATGTCAGTACATTTATGTCTTTCTTTAAAAAAATAAATGTTTGTTAATTCAGCAGTGTTTCTGTGTCGGCTGATACTAAATCTGTATCATCATCGGAAGTAGTAAAAAAGGGTTCAGTGCATCCCTATGTGTCCATTCCAGAATTAGTGAACAGTTATTCCAATATTTGATTCAGCATAATTAATTCAAATAAATGTTTCAGCCCTAATCTGCTTTTGTTAACTGCCACATCATAAACAAATTGTGTGGCTGCAGGGGGAGAGAAACAGGAATCTACCATCAGGACAAGTGAATGAATGAAGGCAGAGCAGCAGCTGCTTGACTACTGCAGGACATCACTGCACATCTGTTTATCTCTCTGCCAGCCACACGAGTGTTTATACCCATAGGTATAATTGAGCTATTTTCCTGAGGGCAGCCTCACTAAGTTATGTTCCAACTTTCCATTAAACCGTGTGGAGGTGGGGAGGGACGTTTGACTGATAGTAATCACGCCCAGCAACACTGCTATGTAAATACAGCTTATCAGCTTTACCAATTTGGTTAAGTGACACCAGCGTGGGTGATTCACACATCCAACTCGGGTGGCTGTGACACAAGGCCATACACGCCTTTGCCATTTATTAAACCACCGGCAACTTGTGTTCTTAACAACCAAGTACTCAGAAAGACACATAATTGCGAAAAACACTGTTGAAACAATATGAAGCAATATGAAAATGCAAATAGAAAGTTTTCAACCTGCTGTGTGGGTAAGCTTAACTGTATGCATTCAGCAGCACTGTATGGAAATTGAAATGAGAATATCTAGATCTAAAGCGCAGCATTTAAATATTCAAATGTTAACACCAAACAATATAGAGCATTATGGCTTTTAGTATTTGCATACAACTCTGTTTGCTGCTGCTGAGCTGGGGATGATACAAGGAAGAAAGAAAGAGAGAGAGAGAGAGAAAGAGACTGTGCAGGATGTGGAGCACACAAACAAAGCTTTTGTCTTTTTTTGTGTGCTAACTGTCCCGTTCAGTTTAAACAGTTATAGATATTAGAACACCAGAGCAATCAAAGAGGAAAAGCAATTTCTGTCGCACATCTGTTTTTGGTGTTTCTTTTTTTTTTTAATTAATGGTACAGAGGGGTTTGAGTGCTGTCGCTGTCTTTTCTATTTAAAAATTACCTTTAAAAACAAGCAACCATTTGTTAATAAAAACATGAAGAATTTAGTCATTATCAGAACAGACTAGGTTCCAATTGCAGTTTTCTGGCCGTTTGCTGATTACCAATCTTTAAAAAAAACTTGACTTGCCAATTCCGATTTTGGCCAATGCCAATTTTTTTGTCTGAATTGTTGCTAAATAATAGCAAGAAAATTGTTGAGTTTACCTCAGTGAGGTGACTATTGATAACCACAAACATGCAGACATGACGTGGTGGGTCAGTCTATCAGTCAAACCTCTCTCATGGGAGAGCAGAAGAGGACAGTGGTAGATTTTAAGACCTTTGCTGAGGTAAATAAGATCGGGCGATAAGATTAGCATAACATGTAAATATTGACTGCTCACCGATCTGCAAAAAATTAAGGAAATCGGTGACAAAAAGGCTGGCCGATGAGTTGGTGTACCTCTAGAAAATACCACATTATAAAATGACACAGATTAGTCGGTTATCTGGAGCGGCAGTGACGCATTTAAAGATCTTTGCTTGAAGGAAGTATATTGAGTGTATTTAAATGTTTGGATTAATGTATTTTGATCTTATTAAATCTAATAAGATGGCTTATTTGTGGAGGTGACAGCCACCTTTTAAATAGGTCACAACAGTGGGATATTATGTGCAAAATGAAGCCTAGGCATACTGTACATTCAAACTGGAAGACTATTCACTTCACCTGCTCACCTCAGCCAATCACGCCATCATGCGGCTTAATCGCCACCTATTGGTGCCAGTCTTTTCCTCATCTCCAATCATAAAGCATCCCGTCTTCACCTGCTTTCTTACCGAGCTTTGACCACTCCTTCTCTGCTGCCATGTCCGATTTGGATTCCGACGACTTTGCCGTGGAGGATCGTGGTCTCTCTTTCTCCTCCTCCACCCAGTTCTATCTAGAAACAACCAGTCAAAGGCAGGAGAGTTTTAGTGCTGTCAATCACAATGTGATGTAGTGCTGCTCATCCTTCCTCCATCTCAATTTGTGCCATGCTGCAGATAGCATAGCACAAAACTGTGAATGCTCAGTTTAATTAGCATAGCTACCAATGACGGCAGATAAACGGTTTCTTGTAAATGATCAGTTGTTTCTCCACCATTAGCACATTTAGCAGTGAGAGAATGAGGCTAATTGACAGTACTTAGAGCATCCTGCTAGTTCTGATTGGTTGTTTTGGTCAGAATGGTGCATTACTTTAACCAGTAATAGTAATTCAGGAAGAAGGTGGAGGAGATTGATTGTTTTCACAGATTATCTGTCTCATAACAAACTGCTAGGACATGGGGACAGCTTTAACAAATATGGAGAAAACATATTTTTTTATTAAAGTTTTGTACTGCAGCTTGAATAAAATGCAACTACATAGCATTTTTGAGAAGTCTGGCTTGCTTCATGTATATTTTGCACATTGCTTTAGACTGTTGCTCATGGGGAGACATTTCAGTAATCCAATAGAAAAACCTACTTCCAAAGCAACCTACTTGCATACTGGATGTGGACTGTTGGATGTTAAATTCATGAGCAGTAAATATCGTGCTAGTATCAGTATTGAACCAAAGAAAGTAAGGAAGATGCAAGCTTTTAAAATTGTGATGCTTTTTATGGGTCAAATAGACAATTTTTTTGTCAGGGGGCCCAAGATTCCTGGCGGCGCCCCTGAGTACAGGTGTTCCGTTTTTTACCATTACCGCAGGGCTGTCGCTTCCACAGCAGCTTTGGTCCAATCTTAATCCAGTATTTGTTTAGATTGGTCTGTCCTTGATACCGAAATTCTTATCATGCACACCTGAGCTGTTTCCTGTTCATCTCTGTCAGCTTTCAAAGTTTGCTCTGCCCCTCCATGCCACTGCTTCCTACCTTCCTGCTCGACATTGATTTCTGGCCCCTACTATCCATCAACTCATGGATCACCATGTAGGAGAGTGCACGTCTTTAATAATACTGCTATTTGTCATGATTTTAACGAAATCACCTGTTCATTTCCATTTTGTAATTGTCTCCATATCTTGGGATGTGCATGAAAGCACATCCCAAGTCAATCCCTTGGCCCTTGGACGCTGTCTGTCCAAGGGCCATCCTGGATCTAGGACCTGATTTTCCATTTCCTGGCAACCCCATTATCATCCTGGAATTAACTTTTCTCCTCAGGCACCATCCGGATTGTTCCTTTATCAAGCTTCTACTTACCGAGCTGTCTCAGGGTTTTCTCTCTCCCTTTTGCCCTTGTCTGCCCCAATCTCCAGTCTGCGCTCTGCGAGCCGGAGGTTGTGACCCGGTTACTTCAGCGGAAAGTTACCCAGTGTTATATGATTGATCCTTGTAAGTTTTCTCCCTTCTTCCTCTTCCATGTCAGCCCATCAGGCATCGCTACTCACAAGTATAGCTACTCATTACTACTAACTCTGGAAAGAAATGCCTCATCCTCAATTTGTCAGGCCCTCAGTCTGGCCTGTAGCCAAGCATTAACTCTCTCATTCCCACACCCTAATTCTTTTTTGATTATGCTTCCGTCAATCAAGCCATTATTTCCTTCATCAAAATTGAGGGTCGAGGTGCTTGACTCATAAAGGCTGATTTTACTGATACCTTTAAGGTCATGCCTGTGCACCCTTCTCAGTGGCACCTGCTGGGAGGAAAATGGGATGACCATTTTTACAACATGGGATAACCATGTTTACTGGGTGAAGGAGTAACCCTTGCCTCTTCAACAAACTCTCTGAAGTACCCTGTTGGATTCTGCTCAATGTCTCCAACCTCGCCTCAATCCTGCACCTGCTTGTCAACTTCCTTGTCATTGCCTTTTACTTCCCCCGGCCCTTCTTTAGGTATTCTCCAGCAATTGTTTCACTGTTCCGTGGTCCGAGGAGAAAACCATCGGCCCAGTCAAACGGCCCTAGTTTCTCGGCATCACTCTAGACTCCAAGTCCATGGTAACCTGGGGGACAAACTGTCCCTCATTCGCAAAATCTTTCAGTCTCATAGGTCTTCTTTTGTTCTTTCCAAATGTCAACTCCTGTACCTATTAGGCCACCTCAACATTGCCATGTGGAACATTCCCCAGGGCCACTTTTTCATCTCCCACTTACTTGACCTTGCCAACTCTGTCCCTTTCCTGCTTGACCCAGTTACCCTGGACAAAGGGTGCGGTTCCAATCTTGCCTTCTGGTCTAAGCTCCTCAATGACTTTAATGGTATCTCTTTTTTTATGATGACATTGTTCTCTCAGCTGATTCCATTCTGTTTTACACAGATTCTGCCCCATCCTCATCCTCAACTTTTGGTAGTTTTTTTTGTAGGGACGATGGTTTGTCAAAGCTCGTCCTCCTTTCTTTCCTTTCTTTTTGTTTCTTTCTGTTGAGTCATCCGCTTTTTACAAATTCATTTCCATCACTGTAACTTGCTGCCTGTGGGATCAGCTCTGAAAACATAAGGGCTTTGCCGCGCTATGTGACATCGCAGTCTTTGAAGTCAACTAAGGCTTGACTTCATTAACTAACTTCATTCATTAACTAAGGCTTGACTTCATCGAAGTCAATTATGCCTTTTCTTCATTGCGTTACTTTAGCAGTCACAATTTTATCATTACAGCTCATTATGTCCCCTGTTACTCTACTACCATTGCCGATTATTTGTTTTGTTCTAAATTACAGGTGTTTTGCTGCCTGTGTCCATCAGCAGACATTCATCTTATCCCCATTCCTCTATTCAAGGGTTAGGGTCATCAACATCAATAATCTTCATACACAGTACTTCATTTTCTTTGATTGTGGTTTCCAGTGCCACGTCTTCCTCTTGGGCAGAGGTTCCCAAACTGTTGGGCGCACCCCCTATGGGGGCTGTCTGGATAAAACTCTATTTGCTGCACTATGATTTGGAGGTGACTGTTTTTTCATAGTTAACATTTTTAACTGAATAAACATAATAATGACCTTTACATATAATAATAAACATTTCCACATATCATCTCCAATATCCACCGGACTCTCAGTTGCGCGATATGTCAGCTGTTTGGGATTCCCCTCTATTCTTACGTCACTGCGCTTTCTGATTGGCTACTTGTCACATTCAACAGGTTGTATTCTCGTTCCCAGTCAGGGAAAAACCCACAGGCTGTGATAAAAGGACCAAAACAACCCAAATAGGGCATAGTCAGGTTAAAGCCTGACTATGCCCTATTTGGCATAGTCAAATCGTCCTGTTCATAATCCTGTGCCGCAACAAAATTTCCAAGTCTTGACCGGTCCGCGGTAATAAAAAGGTTGGGACCACTGATTTAGCACATGCTAGTAGCAACACGAAGGACTTTTACTGTTACAGTTACCATTCGGAAACTACCGTAATAAGTTCTGTTAAATCTAAACTTAGCAACTTTTTCTTTTTCAACCGTAATAAATGTGATTTTCAATTGACCTGTTATGACTCAAATTTTGGGTGTCCGCCCCTCTGCTGCTGCTGCATCGTTGAGGAAAACCTAGAGCGGCAGAGATATCTGAGGCTCATATGAGTGTTTACTGGTTTAAAAAAAACAAAAAAAACTTTGGGGTTGTAGCTTATAGTGCGGTGTGGCTCATAGTTCGTAAAAAAGGACTATAATCCTTCCTGGATTGTGAAGAACCCAGAGAATGTTATTTAATTGTGCTTTCTGGAAAACAATATACAGTATTTTTTACATTTAGGCTCTCCTGCAATCGTCACACTTTTTTTGTTACAAACTGACTCCAGCCCCCCACCAGAGAAGGGAAAAGTTATGTGGCCCTCACAGAAAAAAGTTTGGGGACCCCTGATTTAGACCCAAGACTCCTAATTAACAGCTAAATTTTGATTTTATGCCCAAAGACCGTGAGGTCCAAAAAGATGTTTTCTGTAGTTGGTTTGGAGTAGGGCTGAAACGATTCCTCGAGTGATTCAAGTACCTCGATTATTAAAGTTCCTCGAGGAAAATTTATCTGCCTCTGCGCTACATTAAATTGTATTTTATTATTTAGCGCACTGTGTTTTGCCCAGGTTATTACTTGCGTTGCACAGCACTCTTACTTCCGCCTAAGTTGTTGACGAAAGCTAAGTGTTGGCAGCATAACGTCCAGTTTTCAAGTTCGGCCTGGGAGGATTTTATTGATTGATGATAATGTCTGGGTTTGTGTCGTTTTTCAGGGGACCAATAAGCATCCTTTAAATCAGTGTTTTTCAACCTTTTTTGAGCGAAGGTACAGTTGTTTTAATTGAAAAAATCATGAGGCACACCACCAACCAAAAATGTAAACAAAGATACTATGTAGCTGCCTATATTATAGTCATTCTTATCAAATTGTCTTGAATAGGAATCAAATAAACACAAAAATGTGTTTTTATCATATTTTACATGTCTTATTTCAAATTGGACTTAACGTGTCCACTTCAAAAATACTCCTGAACAGTGCCACAACACTGTTGTGTGTGATGTATGAATTTCTAATTCTCTTGTTTTAATGTAAAATGCTCTGTACCTACTGCCATGTAGTGATAATAAAATTACATGATTACGCCGCTAGTCATTACTACAGCAGAGACACTCAAAGATGTCTTTTAAGACCAATTACCGTATTTTCCAGACTATGTGCACAGCATACTATAAACCGGACCTTAAAATTTTTTGAACCCCCCTGGAAACTTACATATATCAGCCGCACCAGGCTATAGGCCGCTGGTATCTCTGCCGCTCTCAGTTTCCCATAAGGACCCAGCAGAGGGCAGCAGAGTGCTGCATCCTAATAACTGCTGTATATATCAAGGATGCAGTTCTCCCTCTCCAAATCCAATTTTGTTCACGCCGAGTTTACGTGCAGCGGCTTTATTTCCCTCCTGCACTGCCAGATCGATACTCCTCAACTTAGAAGCGACATCATATGAGTTTGAAAATATTTCTCTGTCGTGCCTGCTGCTAGCATGTGCTTGTTCTAAATGAAAATTAGCGTTTTTCTTTGATTTCCAATTTTGACTTCCAATGACTCACTTCCTGCTAAAGAGCCCCCTGGTGGTTGAAGAAAAATCCACAGAAAAGCCGCACCGGGCTACAAGCCGTGTGGTTCAAAGCTTAGGAAAAAAGTAGCGGCTTATAATCCGAAAAATACGGTAGGTGAAATTAGATAATTTCCACGGCACACCTGACGATCTCTCATGGTACACTAGTGTGCCGTGGCACAGTGGTTGAAAACCCTGCTTTAAATCACTGGCGTGATGCATGGAGTACAGTAGTCTTTTCTCCTCCCGGAGCTGCTGCCTGGTGGCGGGTCAGAGCGAACAGCGGGACGAACTCTGCAGGTGTATTGAATTGATATAGGTGAGCGGATAAACTGAAGATGGCAGGCGCCTGGGCATTAGATAATTAAAATAAGTGTAGCTTTAGAGACGAACCAGAAAATGTATTTCATATCATCCTGATCTCAACAAATGGGTGGTGGAGCACATCGTGGCGCAATGTAGAAGGGAAGATATTTCTGTGTTTGTGACAAACGAAGGTGTCCAATACTGTCATTAACATAATGCAAAAGCTATAAATGTCTGGGCGAGGTGAGAGTTTATCTATTAAATTGAAGATGAATGCATACACAAAAAGCTGGAGTATAGACATTTTTATAAGCGTATTTGTGAGCCTGCCTCTTTATTATTGAATTGAATATAATTTCAGATTTTTCTATAATTTTTCATGAAGCTGAAGTTTGTTTCCGACTCCAGCTTGCGAATCGGGAAATGGCTAAAGGACGATTCCACCTAATTTTTCCACTACCTTCCACATATTTAATCGACAACACCTGGACTCTTCAAAACTAGACTAAATTATTCTGCTTTAGTAACAGAATAATTATAACAATGTTTGAGATTTGTGAAACTAGAGATGTGTTGATCAGGTTTTTTCCTACCGATTCCGATCACCCATGAGGGCTGATCACGGCCGATCACCGATACCGATCACATAATTTTTTATTTTTTTTTAATCATAAGCACTACCGGTTACATTATGTGGGAAAAGGAATCATGAATTCAACTTAATTTAGACAAAAGCTTGTTTTTAATAACTTTTGCCAAGAAAAAAACTAAACTAAACAAAACAGGCATTGTGTAAATTGTACTATCGGTAATACTACCTTTAACAGACTAAGAACATATGAAGGCTCTGAAGAGGTTAAATAATAAGAGTCAAAATAAAACCTCTCAACATTTCCTAAAAAATAAAGTATAAAACTTAACATTCAAATGCAAAAACAGGATCCATTACAATAAACAATCCAGTTACTGAATGAAAACTTCCTGACAGCATGGCTAACTGATTACTGCTAGTTCTTATTGGCTGTTTCTGACTGAACTGAGTAATTATGCAGAACAGGGAGGAGATCTATTATTTTTTCAGAGATTATCTGTCTCATGTTAGGACAGCTCAAAGACTTAAATAATTTTGCAGGTTATTTGTTTAGCTTTCTGACAGTCATGCTAATCCGGGTGAGTGTTTGTTTCCTTTTAAACAGCCATCACCATCTACAATAACTCTTTTTTTAAGAATGAATGAGTTACACCAACATTTAATTTCCCATTGGGATTAATAAAACGGTTCTGAATTAGAACTGAATTTGAATTTGAAAAAACACTTCATGGAACAAGTGTGAATAGTAATAGGATCTTTAGTGAAGTTTCACAAATCACATAAAATTTCACAAATCCCAAATATGGTTTAAAATATTCTGCTATTATGGAAGAATAATATAGTCCAGGTTTGAAGAGTATAGGTGTTGTAGCTTTGGAATTAGAGCAGATCTTGTGTGATTGAGACAGAACAAAGGGTAAAAATTGCCCTTTATTGAAGTTTCACAAATCAGACAAAGGTTTCACAAATCCCAAACATTGTTATAAATATTCTGCTATAAGAGCAGAATAATTTAGTCCAGGTTTGAAGACTGTAGGTGTTGCAGTTTTCAAACTAGAGTTGATAAAAGAAGCGGAAGGTAGTTAAAAAATTAGGTGTAGTCGCCCTTTAGCCATTTCCCGAATCGAAAGCCAGAATTGGAAACCAACTTCAGCTTCGTTAATTTTTCTTCAGGTTAACTTAGAAAGTGAGCTATTATTTATATGAGTTAATTTTCTAAACTACAGAAAGGTTATTGTTAGGGAAGCTCAACTGTGTGAAAAATTGAACTGATGTTGATATATGATAGTAATACTGCTATGTTAGATTTACCAATGTTTTTGCTTTATCTTTTTTTTTTATCTGATTACTCCATTAATCGTAAGAATAATCAATTACTAAAATATTTGTTTACAACAGCCCTAATTTGGAGTTCCTCTTTCTGTCCAGTACCATCTTGTGAATCATTTAAATAAGAGAGGGATGTTTCATGCTTAACAGTTTGATCTCTGCATCTTCCTTAAACTACCTTAAAATTATGTGTCATTGACTGCCTCATGTGTACGGTTTGATGATAAAGAACAGGATAAATTAAAGGACTCAACCATCAAATTGTCCCTCCGTAGAGAGAGGGTTGTATCCAAATAAAGGATCTCATTAATGCTCTAGATCTTAAAAGCAATTTGCTACTGTACACTTTAATTCAATGAAAATGTTTGCATGATCATTATGTCTCGACCTCATATGAATCACAATACACAGCCTGGTTGTAGATTTCAAACAAACCTGAGATGTGCAGCAGTGAAAGCGGGCTGTGAGAGAGTGGGGCAACTACAAGGGGTTGATGAGGAAGTCAGACCACCTTCCTGTTGAAATAAAGATTAGGCCCTTAGTTCAACATCTAATCCCCACAAATCTCTTGTAGAGGAACTGGGCAGGGTTTGGTTTTTGCAACACGTGTTCTTATTTAAATGTTCAGTCCATTTTAGCTCTCTTTAGTTGCTCTTATACTGTTTTCTTTAGTCACATCAGGATCTTAACGGGATGTTTCCAATTTTATTTTCTCACAAACTGATTGAATGCCTCAAGTATTACTCAACCTCTTCCCCCTTCAGCTGTGCATAACATTCTTTTTTTGTTTAATTATGAATGTGCACATTAAATTATTGAAGGAAGATAATTTCTGATCAGATTAATATTAAATCACTGTGAAATATTCATGGCTAATGTTTAAAATGATGATCTTACAGAATCATTAATTTAATCACAGACACAACAGCTTTGGCGCCCAGTCAAATACAGCAGGGCTGCTGCGACCTCTTTTGAGGTGACTGAATATGAAATATTGCAGAAGCCTACTTTGTTCTGCTAGCGTCTACTGGCCAGTCCTGCCCTCAGGCTTACGGTTGTGTCGAACAGGGAATGAAGGGGAGAAGAGTTTGCCATCATTTGTTTCCAGGTTCCCTTTGTCACCTTGTCCACAGATGACCTGATCTGTGGTCATGGGGAAAAGCAGGCAAAAGATGTTTTTGTATTAATATTGAGTTGGTCCCTTTATCCTTTATCACCTTTGGTGATTGGCAGAGCTCCACTGGCAGCCACTCCTCCCAAATGTTGCTTTTACTGCTTGCGGCTACTGTCAAAAATAACACTGGCATGGCCTTTGATACTCTCTCTTTTCATTTGTTTAAACTGTTATGAGTCTCATCATGTGAGACAGAGTCAATACTTTTAATACAATACCGTCTTGATTAGAAATCTTTAAAATCGAGATGCAGAAATCAAAATTTTCAATTTTCTAGTTTTTGTGAAACTTTACTTGAAAAAACCCCCACGAATTATAGCTAATATTTATTTTTATTTAAGATGCTAAAAGAGGGTTAAAAAGATTTAACTTGTTCATCAGTTATTTATATAGGAAGTAGGAGTAGGGCTGGGCAGTAAGTAAATCAGTAACAATACATACTGCGGTAGACACATGATCAATGTTGATCAAAAATACTAAAAAAATAATTTAATTGAACTCCAATCCAGAACTGTGCAGCATTCTGGGGGATGTAGGCCGAGGAAAGTCTTTAGCCACAACCTCTCACTGCGGGCCAAGCTTGGTCAGTGTCTTCACTTTGTAGACATAATAAAGAATAGACGCCTCATGAAGCGCTCTTGACTATTGTTGCTCGCTGACATGGGCCGCCATCTTGTAGTGGTCAATCGCTCCACTCAGCTTTATGTATGGCAGGCACAATGGAGTATCAGCGTATTTCATTAATCATAACTCACTAAATGCTAAACAGATTCTCACCCTTTTTGCTGGAAACCTTATTCAAACAGCTATCATAGCGACTTGTACTTGGGCATTTATATATATATATTTTTTATATTGGGAAATAATTCAGTCAAATATAAACAAAAAAAAACTAAACATATGAAACACAAAATACCACAACAGAAACTGCAGCAACATATTCTAAATGCTTCTCAATCTCAGTTCGACTTACATCTTCATTTTTAAACACTTCACTGAGATTAAACAATAAAAAGGTGACTTTAAAAATTCTTGACTCATTAATAACTTCCACACCGGAGAGATTTCCTGTTGTCCAGCTGGCCGTTACTGAACATGATGATGTTGCTGAAAATCAAATGATTTCATTCACTTGCTGATTTCTCTGTGCACTTCTAAGTTAAAGATTTTATGAAGTTTAATCCAGTGTTTATTTTTGTAGTAATTGTCTTCCATGCGTGTGTGTGTGTGTGTGTGTGTGTGTGTGTGTGTGTGTGTGTGTGTGTGTGTGTGTGACATATAATGCTGAGCCCCTTGGAAATATGGACGCATAATAATGTTTTCAGTGCTAATGCCAGTAAAGAATATATTGGCAGAGATGAAAGAGACCCTATTCAAAATCTGATAGTCAGGGAGAAGCAAATAATTTCAAATATTTGATTATTTTCAATTGAACAGAGACATGAGTGAAGCCGTTTCCCCCGGTGATCCTCCAGGCTCCTGTGTTTCCTCCATGTGTCTCCAGCTCATTACTGTTGTAAGCATGTCAGAGAACCAGACCAATTCTCTGTAACACATGGCTGGATGATACCTCAGGCTCACACATGAACATGTACAGATACATTTACAGTACACACACCAAGAAAAAAGTCCAGGAAGTGATGGACATCGAGCTGTCCTGATTAAAATGACTATAGTCTAATTAACTCAACCTCGATGTCATCGCACTAGACGGCTGATGGCCTGCCAGTTTCTGTTTCAAAATTCTTTGTTTCTTCATTGCCCAAAAATGTTTTTTTTTTCGCTTGAAATACGTGGCTGCACAGTGGCGCAGTTGTTGCCTTGCAGCAAGAAGGTTCTAGGTTCGATTCCCGGCCCCGGCCTTTCAGCATGGAGTCTGCATGTTCTCCCTGTGCATGTGTGGGTTTTCTCCAGGTACTCCGGTTTCCTCCCACAGTCCAAAAACATGACTGTCAGGTTAATTGGTCTGTCTAAATTGCCCCTAGGTGTGAGTGTGTGTGTGCCTGGTTGTTTGTCCTGTGTGTCTCTGTGTTGCCCTGCGACAGACTGGTGACCTTCCCAGGGTGACTCTGCCTCTCGCCCAGAACGTTAGCTGAAGATAGACACCAGCACCTCCTGACCCCATTAAGGGACAAGGGTGTAAGAAAATGGATGGATGGATGGCTTGAAATACGTCTCAACCCCATTTGACAGGTCTTGTTAATGGCAATTATTTCACCTAGGCTAATTAAATCTCCGGCAAGAAATAGAAAAAAAAAAGTTGAAATCCTCTTTTGCAGTCCTTCAGGGATTTGTCATTTGGACTATATTATCACAAGCTCCTCCAAGCAATGTTGGAGGATTCACACCACAGTGGGTGTGGAAAGTATTCAAACACCTTTAAATGTTTCACTCTTTGTTTCATTGCAGCCATTTGCGAAAATAAAATAAGTTCATGTTATTTCTCATGAATGTACACTCAGCATCCCATCTTTACAGAGCCCTCCAGAGGACATGTGGAATTTTTTTTCTTTTGCATTCTCTTGCAATCTTTTGCGTTTCCTCTCAATAGGTTTTGCGTTCTCTTGCAGTAATGTACTGATTAGTTCATGCGGCATAATTGAATACTGTAAGCCTTTCTTACAGTGGCCATCATACTTTCTGCTATTATATAAGGTTTTTCCTTGTGTGTTAAAATCTCGTGAAATATCTGAAGCTTTATATATTTTAATCTATGATATAAACTGAAAATTTCCATTAGTAGGAAACAAGTAAAAAAATACATCCAAACTATTTGGACTATTTCTGAGTTATTATCGATAATACGATAATAACTCAGAAATAGTCATCTGACAGTTTTGATTGTCACCAAAGAGATTGTGTCTCTTTGGTGTTGATGGTCTCAATGGTTTAAAGGCCTATTTTTATGTGCAGTTCCATCTCAACCTTACACAGACATAAACATGCAGTGAATAAATCGATTTTCAGTCAGTTTTTTGCACCAAAAAACTGACTGAGCCTCATGTTTTCAATGAGGCTGTTTAAATGTGTATATATTTGAAAATTTAAATTGGCATTTATGACTGTATACAAAATAGACCAGCAAATATTGCAGTAAGCATATTGCGAGGGAACACAAAACTTATTGTGAGGGATATTGCTTCACAAAGTTCCCAAAAGCTTTGCGAGAGAAGGGCAAAATTTTCCCATTCCTCTAGAGGGCTGCATACATCTTGACAAAAAATGTAGACATTTTTGCAAATTTATTAAAAAAAGAAAAGTATGACCATGTGCTATTGTCCAGTATTGAGAAGAAGTATCTTTTGAGCTGATACAGCCATGAGTCTTCTAGGGAATAATGCAACAAGTTCTATTTTGTATAGGCTTCGCCCTTTAAGGCTATCGCTAGTGGATTTGGCCCTTGCGCGCTGTGCAACACTGATAAAAGTTTAGTCCACGGCCACCTGGGTGACCCCACCCCCCACCCCAGGCTGCATTAAAAACCGGTCAGACCGGACAAACGGCTCCCTCTTTAAGAGACGGGGTACATCTTTTCTAGCCTTTTCTAGGCTGGCGCTAGACGGGGCGCTGGGCTCCCAGGTTCTCTCCCTCCAGAGCCCTCCACAGTTGCTGCAACCTCTTCCGGTTCCGCTCCGCCACCCTCCTCCACCGCTCTGCGTTTGTTCCCGGTGTGACTGACAGACAGCGACCGAGCGACTTCCCAGAGGACGTCAGCCCAAACCGTCTGGACCGGCCAGCGGCAGGGACCACGGAGAAGGCAAGCTAGGAAATGGCTAGCTGGGAGGAATGTGTGTGATCATGAGAAATGTTTTGAAATAAAACACAAACATATCGCTGAGAGCAAAATCCCTGCAGGTTCCAGGTCTTTCATATCAGCTGATCTCACAGCAGCTTCCTCACACACATTCCCCACATACAGCGAGACGGTGGCCTCTAGCACAAGACGAACAGTGGGATTTTTGACCCTGTATTCTGACGCGATCGCAGCTCGTGAGTGACAGATATTGACAGCAATCGACAGTCTGCATTTTCAGTGTCTCACGACTCACTGGAGTCGAAATCTGTCGATTGCGGAGTCCTAGGAGGGGGAGCGGTGTGTTCTATCAAATAGCCATACGCTGTCAGGATAACATACATGCAGTCAGTGCGCATGCCCGCGCATGCGCATTTAGAAATCCGACCGTCAGTGTAGTTGTCAGTTCATCAAATGTAACAAGTTAAGATGAAAATAAGTCATTAAATTGTTTATTATATAATATGATAACTAGATAGATATACATGCGTTATCTTGGTTTCAAAGTGTATTTAAAGCAGCTGCAGTCAACTACAAACACGCCCATGTAAAACTCATTAACCTACTTAACCTCTAACTCAGGATGCCATATAACTGTTAATAACAAAGTGTATGATGATCTAAGTCTTGATTCTATGTTGCTGATTAAATAAAATCACATGTTAATGACACGGTATACATGTCTGAGCTAAGTTTATGACTATCTGACAATGTATGCTGATCTGACAGAAAACGGGAGGTGTTAACGACTCTACTTAACATAGGAATAGCCTAGCATAGTGGTTCCCAAACGTTTTCTCCTGCGCCCCCCCAGTGGTCTCCAAACATTTTCTGGGGCCCCCCCCCTGTCCCTTGGGGTGGGGGGGGGGGGGTGCAACCTTTTTGGGAGCAAAATTAATGTACATAGCTGAACATAGACAATAACATCGGTAACCTACAGGCTACTTGTTAAGCTTAAGGTGATGTATTATTATTAGCTAGTCATGTTTTAGCTCCATTACCTGCATCCAACAGCTTCACTCAACTCAGTCTGATAGTTTGGGGGAAAAACTGTGAAAAGTTCTTGTGTTTTGCTGGTTTGCTGCCATGATTCTAACACAGTGCTCCCCAACCCCCGGTCTGTGGACCGGAACCGGTCCGTGGACCAATTGGTACCGGGCCGCGCAATAAATAATTAAATATTTCCGTTTTATGTATTTTTTGAGTCTGGAGGATCTTTTATTTTGAAAATCCTTTAACCGGATTCTCTCGGTTACTTCGCGCCAACATTGAGCCACAAGCAGCAAAATGAGTAAGAAACAGATCAGATGTCTTTGGAAAGTTTCTTTGCGAAGGGAAAAGGCCCAGAGAGACAGGAGGATGGATTTATCCCGGACCGGTAGGTGAGTCTCACATTACAAGTAGCTCTGCGTAACATGTGGCGACTGGCTGCTAAAAAAGCTTGAAACTGCTTCCCCACGTTGAGACCAAGAGGCTGTGGATATAAGCAACACTTCAGGTGTCATTGTCTCTCTTCACTCCCAGATGGAACCGTCTGGTTGAAGAGAAACAACCTCAGGGCTCCGTTAGTCATTATCGTGAGTTAAAATTTTCATAAAAGTAAAATGTTAGTTTTTGTGGCGCATCTGTATCTTATTTTGAAGGGATATGTAATAGTTACCATAGCAACCAGAGCAGCCGCTCTATTTGCTGCACTATAATTTGGAGGTGAATATGTTTTTCATAGTTAACATTTTTAACTGAATAAACATAATAAACATATATAATAATGACCTTTACATTTAATAATAAACATTTCCACGTATCATCTCTGATATCCACCAGACTCTCAGTTGTGTGATATCTCAGCTGTTTGGGATTCCCCTCTGTTCTGACGTCACCGCGCTTTCTGATTGGCTACCTGTCACATTCAGCAGGTTGTTTTCTCTTTCAGGGAAAAACCCCACAGGCTGCGATGAAAGGGCCAAGACAATCCAAATTGAGCATATTCAGGATTTAGTGAGAACACCAACATGCAGAAGCCTCATCTCACTGTTCACGCGCGCAGCCCCCCCTATTTTTGAAGCATAAAATATCATCAACATTCTAAAATAGTAGATACTCACACACAGTTGCATCTCTGTCCTCATCATGGACATCAGAACGTTCCTGAAGAGTCTGATTGACACAAATGTGACTCTCATTCTGTGGAGTCTGTGAACATAAATGTAAAATTAAAAAAATATTGTAGCAAATATATCACTTTCTCAAAAATACATAAGTAAATAAGTTAAAATTATTCTCAACCAGCCATTGTACAGTCGGGAATCAACGCAGTGACTGTACATTATACATACCGGCTTCATGACTTCGTCCTCATTTCCGTCCTCTGTCCGCCATTTTGTAGATCTCTACTGCTTTCCACACTCTGCCTTGCTGTACTGCGTTATAACAAAATAAACAAAATAACCAGAAGATCAGTTTTCCTTACAAATATTCGAGTGTTCACTATTCACTAAATGTGAAATCAGAACTTACTGAATTTCTCCTCGGCACCGTGGTCTGAGGCCTGGCTGGTAAGGTTTAGCTATTTTCAGGTCAGAAAAAAATCAAAGAAGATGCGAGTATTTTTAATAGTTCATAACATCACATGTAATAGATTACAATACAAAATCTCATCCTACTCTTGTTTCGGCATTAAGAAAACGACAGACCGCTTCCTGTAAGAAACAAAGCAACTCGTCTCGCTCCACGTGCTGCTATTCATAAAAGCTTTCTGACCGTGAGTTCGGTCTTGTTGTCATCGGTTGTTTTCCGCCGGAACATTGTTTAATATCAAAACGATACTGAAAACTTAACTCTGTGAAATAAGACTTTTTCCACTATTTCACAAAACGCACGGATATTTTTGTTCATGTTGGGTTCAGCAGTTAGTACTCGTTACCATCGGTGCAAATCTTCCTCTGGAGTTTAATGGCGGCTGCTTGACCGACTGTAGGACTGAACAGCCAGATGCAGGGAGTTTCAAACGAGTGCAATTTAATCTCAACTTTTCTTCCCATTGACACCATGAAAACTGTAGTATAAACAAAAGAAACAGAATCGTTGTATAAAACCAACATATCAATATTCAGTTATACAAAAAAAGAATATGTTATGTCCTTTAACTCGTCAATATACTGTTTAATTTATAAACTACGACATTCTACTGTTTCTTAAATAAAGCTATAACATTTCTTATTACAACTCAAAATTACATATATACCTCATTCTGCTTTTCGAGGGCGCTATTTTAAAGATTTTCTCCGGGTTTCTTATAATCTGACGTTGTCTCATCTCGCAGGGTGTTGCTAGGTAACCACAGAATAAACAAAGAAAAAATCTACCGTTCTTTAAAATTAATGCATAAATTAACCACTAGGAGTCACTGTTGGACCAATGAACAAGGAGAATTTTCCAATTAAGCAGTTAGTTATTTACACCGACTATGGGAGCGCATTACTGCCATCAACTGGACTGGAGTGTTAAATGAAAGTTGACAGAAAGAAAATACATTCTAAGAAGTTATTTTTTTCAAAAGTTGCGTGACAGTATATTTTATTTCTTTTATAATTAATTGCTAAAATGTTTTTAAATGTGTAGATGTTTATTTACTCAATTCTACTGTGAGCTGTCTACTTTTTATTTTACACAGAATATGATTCATCATTTGTGAGTTGTGTTTAGTGCTTAACTAACAAAACTTTTAAAAAAGAATACAAATGTTTATACTTTATCAGAAGGTATCACATACTTTCAACCATTTTGTTCTTCAATTTAAACTCGAGAGTTAAACAACTCGAGTTTAAATTCGAGAGTAACCCTTACCCTAACCCTAACCCTAAACTACAGATAGCTATAAATTATCTGTAGTTTCTTAAGTCCTGTATTGTGATGTGGAATTGTGTCACTACCACTCCAATATAGCATGATTCTGGGTCCAATATAGCCTGACTCTGGGTCTTTAAAGCAATCAGTGAACATTAACATTAGTTTGAATATTATTCACAAAAATACTTTATGTACAATGAACCAAGGTGTACAATGAACCAGGGTGGTTCATTGAACCACCCTGGTTCATTGTACATGCTTCTTATTATTATTTTTGATTAAGTTGTGCAATGATAAATCTTTAGATGGGAGGAATGTCAAAGTAAGATCACATTTAACAAAAGTCTATTGTATGTATTCGTGCATAATATTCTTTTATATCATCAATTCAGCCAAAACTAAGTTTTTCAGTGCTCCTAACACACATGTAATGTATATTTTAATGGATAAGATAGATTATTGTTTTAAAATTCTTTCTCCACACATATTTCTTCATAGCATACTTCTATAACTAAACAATATACCTACAGACGTCTCAAAATGTGCTAAACTGTTTGGCCCATTGCACTGCAACACCAACTTGTATTTACATCTCCATTTGAAGGAGTACATGTTGGAATACAGGTTTTTTGAGCCTGTATTCCGGTATTTGTGATTAAATACTGAGAATGTTTAATCACAAAGTCCAGATTAGGAGACAATTTCAGAAGAGTCAACAACAACTTAGTATGCAATGAACAGATGTCTGTGATACTATAATGACCAAAATTTTACATGTGCAAATGATTGGAACTTTGTCATGATGACACAACTGATGCTTTATGTAAAGCTCAGTGTTTTCACATTGGCAGAAACACTTTGGTCTGTATTCCATCACACAATCTTGGATGAGCTTGACAGACATGCAATGTTGACAGTATATAATCAGATTTACCCTGAAAATTGTATTTTTTTTATTCACACTCAAGGGTTAAGGTTACATCCTTAACAGTACTGGATGGTGAATCCATCCATCCATCCATCCATCCATCCATCCATCCATCCATCCATCCATCCATCCATTTTCTTCCGCTTATCCGGGGTCGGGTTGCGGGGGCAGCAGCTTCAGAAGGGAGGCCCAGACTTCCCTCTCCCCAGCCACTTCTTCCAGCTCCTCCGGGGGAACCCCAAGGCGTTCCCAGGCCAGCCAAGAGACATAGTCCCTCCAGCGTGCCCTGGGTCTTCCCAGAGGCCTCCTCCAGGTGGGACATGCCGGGTACACCTCACTAGGGAGGCGTCCAGGAGACATCCTGACCAGATGCCAGAGACACCTCAACTGGCTCCTCTCGACGTGGAGGAGCAGCGGCTCTACTTTGAGTCCCTCCCGGATGACCGAGCTTCTCACCCTATCTCTAAGGGAGAGCCCAGCCACCCTGCGGAGGTAACCCATTTCGGCCGCTTGTGTCCGTGATCTCGTTCTTTCGGTCATGACCCAAAGCTCATGACCATAGATCAGGTTGGGAACGTAGATCGACCGGTAAATCAAGAGCTTCGCTTTTTGACTCAGCTCTCTCTTCACCACGACGGACCGGTACAGCGCCCGCTTCACGGCAGACACTGCCCCAATCCGCTTGTGGATCTCCCGCTCCCTTCTTCCCTCATTCGTGAACAAGATCCCCAGATACTTAAACTCCTCCACTTGAGGAAAGACGACCCCCCTGACCTGGAGAAGGCACTCTACCCTTTTCCGGCTCAAGAACATGGCCTCAGATTTGGAGGCACTGAGCCTCATCCCAGCCACTTCACACTCGGCCGGGAACCGCTCCAGCGAGAGCCGCAGATCACGATCTGATGAAGCCAACAGGACCACATCATCTGCAAAAAGCAGAGATGCGATCCTAAGGCCACCAAAACGGATCCCCTCAACACCTCGGCTGCGCCTAGAAATTCTGTTCATGAAAGTAATGAACAGAATCAGTGAAAGAGGGCAGCCCTGACGGAGTCCAACTCTCACCGGAAACGAGCCCGACTTACTGCCGGCAATGCAGACCAGACTCTGACACCGGTCATACAGGGACCTGACAGCCCGTATCAAAGGGTCCGGTACCCCATACTCCCGGAGAACCCCCCACAAGGCTCCCCGAGGAACACCGTCAAACACCTTCTCCAAGTCCACAAAACACATGTAGACTGGTTGGGCGAACTCCCATGCAACCTCCAGGACCCTGCTGAGGGTGTAGAGCTGGTCCAGTGTTCCACGACCAGGACGAAAACCACACTGCTCTTCCTGAATCCGAGGTTCGACTATCCGATGGACCCTCCTCTCCAGGACCCCTGAATAGACCTTACCAGGGAGGCTTAAGAGTGTGACCCCTCTGTAATTGGAGCACACCCTCCGGTGCCCCTTTTTAAACAGGGGGACCACCACCCCGGTCTGCCAATCCAGAGGAACTGCCCCTGATGTCCATGCGATATTGCAGAGTCGCGTGAGCCAACACAACCCTACAACATCCAGAGCCTTAAGGACCTCCGGGCGGATCTCATCCACCCCCAGGGCCCTGAGGCCACCGAGGAGCTTTTTGACCACCACGGCGACCTCGTCCTCAGAGATTGGAAAGCCCAACCCAGAGTCCACAGGCTCAGCTTCCTCAACAGACAGCATGTTGGTGGAATTGAGGAGGTCTTCGAAGTATTCTGCCCACCAAACCACAACGTCCCGAGTCGAGGTCAACAGCACACAATCCCCACTGTAAACCGTGTTGGTGCTGCACTGCTTCCCCCTCCTGAGACGCCGGATGGTGGACCAGAATCGCCTCGAAGCTGTACTGAAGTCTTTCTCCATGGCCTCTCAAATCTCCTCCCACACCCGAGTTTTTGCCTCAGCGACCACCCGAGCCGCATGCCGCTTCGCTCGTCGGTACCCATCAGCTGCTTCCGGAGTTCTACAGGCCAAAAAGGCCTCCTTCTTCAGCTTGACAGCATCCCTCACCGAAGGTGTCCACCAACGGGTTCGAGGGTTGCCGCTGCAACAGGCACCAACGACCTTGCGGCCACAGCTCTGATAAGCCGCTTCAGCGATGGAGGCACGGAACATGGTCCACTCAGACTCAATGTCCCCCACCTCCCTCGGAACGTATTCGAAGTTCTGCCGGAGATGGGAGTTAAAGCTCCGTCTCACAGGGGACTCCGCCAGACATTCCCAGCAGACCCTCACTACACGTTTGGGCCTGCCAGGTCTGACCGGCTTCCTCCCCCACCACCGGAGCCAACTCACCACCAGGTAGTGGTCAGCAGACAGCTCCGCCCCTCTCTTCATCCGAGTTTCCAAGACATACGGCCGCAGATCCGATGAAACGACGACAAAATCGATCATCGAACTGCGGCCTAGGGTGTCCTGGTGCTAAGTGCACGTATGGACACCCTTATGCCTGAACATGGTGTTTGTGATTGACAAACCGTGACGAGCACAGAAGTCCAACAACAGAACACCACTCGAGTTCAGATCAGGGGGGCCGTTCCTCCCAACCACGCCCCCTCCAGGTCTCACCGTCATTGCCCACGTGAGCGTTGAAGTCCCCCAGCAGAACAAGGGTGTCCCCTGGAGGGGCACTCTCCAGTACCCCCTCTAAGGACTCCAAGAAGGGTGGGTAATCTGACCTGTTATTTGGCCCGTAAGCACAGACAACAGTCAGAACCCATCCCCCCCACGCGTAGGCGGAGGGAGGCTACCCTCTCATTCACCGGGGTAAACCCCAACGTACAGGCGCCAAGATGGGGGGCAACAAGTATGCCCACTCCTGCCCGGCGCCACTCACCGTGGGCAATTCCAGAGTGGAATTACGTCCAGCACCTCTCAAGGAGACTGGTTCCGGAACCAGAGCCATGCGTCGAGGTGAGGCCGACTATTTCTAGCCGAAACCTCTCAGCCTCGCACACTAGCTCCGGTTCCTTCCCCACCAGAGAGGTGACGTTCCACGTCCCAAGAGCTTCTGCAGCCGAGGATCAGACCGCCAGGGTCCCCTCCCTCGGCTGCCGCCCATGACGCATTGCACCCGACCCCTTTGGCCCCTCCGACAGGTGGTGAGCCCATTGGAAGGGGAATCCACGTCTCCTCTTCGGGCTGAGCCCGGCCGAGCTCCCTGGTTAAAAGCCCGGCCACCAGGCGCTCGCCATCGTGCCCCACCTTCAGGCCTGGCTCCAGAGTGGGGCCCCGGTGACCCGCGTCCTGGCGAGGGAACGCCAGATTCAAAGTTCCTCTGAATCTGAGATCTTGATCAGAGTGGTGTACATCCCCACCGGAGGCCCAATGGCATTGAGGGACATTGCCTGCCCACAGAGTCCGCAATGCCCCCCTCCTGGACTGGAAGCTGTTTGTTGTTTTTACTCTCTGTGATTCCTATATCAGTTTGATACAGTGGGGCTTCCACACTTCCCATATCTGTGTCCTCTGTCACTTTTATCAGCAGTTAAAACTGTTTAATCTGCTGTTAACATGCCGTGACCTTTTTTTCCAAGCTGCCTTCAAACGCAACATGAGGCCTAAGACTCTCGCGCTGGGTTTACACGGCAGCGACATAGACTTGCTACTGCTGTGCAGAGCTGCTCAGAAGCTGGTAGACTCATGGTAGCAAACCAGCATAACGCAAAGAAATTTGCTCTGCTGTTAGCCCGTATGTCTGCAAAGAGAGTGAGTGATTTATCCACTCTCTGTTGCTCCTCCTAATATGAGCTGACGGCAGCTCACCCTGCTTTTACTCCTAAAAGCTTCACAAGCTTGTTCAGATCAAGGGAGATATCTTTGGAGGGTTCTTATCCCCCTCATCATAAATCTGAGACAGAAGCTGCTTCTCATCTTCTCTGCCCTGTGCGCATGTTCTCTTATGTGGCGCACACATCTGCACTGTGTTGCTCTCAGCGTCTGTTCGTGCATTACAGAGAAAACTCAGTGCGGTGTCCTCTGTCCGCCCAGTGTCTTTCTCTCTGGTTGTGTGAGGCCATCTCACAGGTTCCTCCTGTGAGATGTCCTCCAGAAAAAGGCTGTAGGGGAAAAGATTTAATTTATAACAATAAAATCTATTGTTAAATAGATTTTATCAAAAGGTAGATAATATCTGTCTGGGTGCATTGATATGCTACCAGACAGATACATTGAATACGGAAAGTAGACCCACTTAAATTTTCATTTTGTTTCATTGCAGCCATTTGCTAAACAAATAAGTTCATATTATTTCTCATTACTGTACACTCAGCATTACATATTCACAGGATTAACAGAATTGTGGAATTTTTTGCAAATTAAGAAAGAGAAAATGAAATATCACATTGTCATATGTATGACTATGTAAAATCACTCACGGTTGAGTAGAAGCACCTTTTGAGCTGATACAGTCACAAGTCTTCTTGGGGAAGGTGCAACAATTTTTTCACACTTGGATTTGGGGATCTTCTGCTATTTTTCCTTCAAATCCTCTCCAGTTCCATCAGATGATGGTGAACTTTGTTGGAGCCAGTTTCAGGTCTCTCCAGAGATGCTCAACTGGGTTTCGGTCCGGGCTCTGGCTGGGCAAGTCAAGAATGGTCACAGAGTTGTTTCGAAGCCACTCCTTTGTTATTTTAGTTGTGGTCATAGTCTTGTTGGAAGGTGAACCTTCGGCCCGATCTGAGGTCCTGAGCTCTCTGGAAGAGGTTTTCTTGAAGGATATCTCTGTACTTGGCCACCTTCATCTTTCCTTACATTGCAACCAGTCGTCCTGTCCCAGTAGCTGAAAAACATCCTCATAGTATAATGCTGCCACCACCATGCTTCACTGTTGGTATTGTATTTGGCAGCAGTGCCTGGTTTTCTCCACACATACCGCTTAGAATTACCACCCTTAGGAACCTTGAGTGCTGCAACCTAATCTTGGCCTGATCTGTGCCTTACCTTGCCTTGCCTCGGGCAGTTCTTCCTCCTCATAATTCTCATTTGCTCTGACATGAGCTGTGAGGCCTTATATAGACAGGTGTGTACCTTTCCTAATCAAGTCTAATTAAACACAGCTGGACTCTAATGAAGCAGTAGAACCATCTGAATGAGTATCAGAGGATACAGACGGCACATATGAATATAGATATGAATGCCACAGCAGCCACAGAAAAGGGACTGAATATGTATGACCATGTGATATTTCAGTTTTTCTTTTTTAATGATTTTGTAAAAATTTCTATGTCTGTGAGTTCCTGGACTGGAAGCACTTTTTTTATTTACTTCAGAGTGGCTAACTTTTTATTTTTATCTTGATGTGAAACAGTAGGGACTCCCACAGTTTTTCAGTTGTTACAATCATGACTGTTTAACTCATTAACATTTTGTAACATGTTTTTCTGAGCCGCCTTTAAATTCAGCATGAGTACAAAGATGCTCATGCCAGTTTTTCACTTGTGCAGCAGCAATGGAGACCTGTGTTAGAATAATGGTAACAAACCAGCAACAGGTAAAGAACGTTGCACAATTTTCTGCATCCCCAAACTAACTGAGTGAATCGAGTAATGCTGTTGGATGCAGATAATGTTGTCTAAATGATGACTAGCTAATGCCAATATATCACATGAAGCTTGTTAACAAGTACAGCCACTACTTTTGTGGTAATCTAAGTTTACTCCTGGTTAGATTTACTTGATGAACTTTTTGGGGACAAAGGTATTTATAAGATTAGTTTTACTGCACTGTAATCTCCTTTATTTGAATAATATTGCTACTCTTGAGATTAACAGTTTGCATGAAAAGGAATAGAGTTCTGAGATTAGACATTCGATTCTTGTATTTCTGCAACATATACAGTATTAAAGTAAAGATTTGTCTACTCTACCCCCCGCCCCCAAAAATAAGCTAATGCCCCCGCAAGCTTAACTACTCTGGAGCCAGGGCTGGTCTGAGTACTTTCCATACCCTCTGTATGCACACTTTTTAAGGAGGCATCACACTCTTCAGCCTTGTTTCAAAATGTTTTTGGTGGAAAGCGCTTTCCCTTGCTTGTTGGTCAAACAGGTCAAATGTGCAGACAAAAAAGATACAGAAGGCAGAGAAGATTTTCATTTGCAACCCTATTGATCTATTTGCATTATTTGATCAACTCAAGTAAAGTATAGGGAATAAAAAGACAACAACTTTAAAAAGGGAAAAGAAACTTTAACAACGGAGGAAGAAACTGCTTTTTTGTTCTGTTATCTTTTCTGTTGGTGATTAGGGTCTATGGGGAGATAATTACGCTTTAGAAAGAAGTTAATGAAACGAAAACTTCTCTTTTCTTGTGAAAAGAAAAAGGCATATCTTTTGTACTGGTATCTGCAGACATCTCCCATCCTTGACAAGGCGCACAGAGACTTGGGTTTTTTGTTTTAAGGTTGCAATCCACCCCCCTCTCTAACCCTCCACTTCTACCACCCTCTGCAGCCTGTCAGTCTGCAGCTGATATGAGAGGACCCTGTGAATGAAGCCAGAATCAGTGAGGTTTTGTCTCTGCTGCACTATTGCGTATGCCTGTCCGTGAACGTTTGGCATGCTGGAAGACATCAAACAGGGCCATCAGGGATGTGTGCTAATTTCAATAAAGGAAGCAAGAGTGGGGGCGGAGGTAGGGGGGAATCCAGGCCAGAAATAGAGGAGAAAATGTGACTTAATTCAAATTGGCAAACATTTACTGCATTGTAAAAACATTAAGTAACCCCCTGCGCTTTGTTGAACATGAAAGGAATGTGTCGATCAGAGTTTATTACACAATAACAAGGGAGAGACATATGTATCATCCGACCAAGGTGTTTGTCTGGAGAGCGGCACAAGTGTCGGTGGGAGTGCGCATATTAAGCTGTCCTTGTGGAAGTTCACATCTGGTGTGTGGAGGTGTGCGTATGAGTGCGGGTTCGCATTCCCACCTTCTTCCCTACCACTTGATATCCAACAGCACTCTAAAATTTCATCATCTCTTCTCCAGCGCCAGTTCACAAGTTGGCCTCTGGATCCATCTGTTGTTATTATTTTCCACTGATAATTGGCCTGAACAATGGAATGCCTGTCCCCCCACCCTTGTCTTTGAAACCGTACACCCTGTTTATTTTCCAAAGAGCTCATTCCTACTCTACTTTTTCTTCCTCGATATCTCAACCCTGGATTTTTTTCATTCTTTCTCCCCCTAACCCTGTCAGCCAGTGTCACCTCATCTCCCTCACCCCCTCTTCCTCTCGTTTTCTCCCAACCTCCGATCCATCTGAGAGGGTTTCACATGAAAATTACATCTCTGACTGGCCACCTCAGTATGTGTCATTCCCTCTAGATTTTCTAGATGGACTTTGTTCCCATTCTCTCCTCTTTTTTTAAGACTCTGACTGGCAGTGTTTTCCCCTCCACTTGGTATTGCTCTGCATTCCTCACTGAAAAGAAAGAAAAAACAGATGGATGAGAAGAATAGAGGAGTGGGAGTGGGGAGTCTTTAGAAAGAAGGTTGTTGGATAATAGATGTTAGTAGAAATGCCTCATCTTTTATGGTGTGCCAAATAGAAGAATATAAAAGAATCCTTGAAAAACTTTGTTTTTAAAGTTGTACCCCATCTAATGAAAGCCAGCACCAAAAAATGACTACATTTAATTAACTACATTAGTTAATTAAATGTAATATTTAAAGTTTTAATTAGTGTTTTACATGTTAATTAAGTATCTTTTTAATGCTGGCGATGTCTTAGTCACACTTTTTGGCTGCTTTTTATGATCCAGGTTATTTAAGATAGAGCACCTACTATTAAAAATTCTTTAGAAATGCAGTCCAAAACATTAATAGTTTATGTATTGAAAGATAGCTGATGTATATAACACAAATAAAGTGAAACTGGCAGCTAACGCTGGGCTTGCTAAGTGATTTTCAAACTGGAAAAACATGACCTGAAAAAGAAATGGCTCATACAATGTTTGCCGCTGTTGCCTAACTGACAATATGATGCAGCTTCCAGAAGTTTACTTCACTTGTGGTAGAGCTATGATTATTTAATCTGGTATTGATGGCAGACTCAACCACGTAACTTCATGAAGAAAAACAAATGTAGAAAATGGCATCAAATCATCTGTTGGGGAATGGTACTTTAAATATTTGGTAACTTTTTTGTGACCAACTGACATGAAAATATTCTGTTTCACTTGTTTTGAATGGCTAAAGTGAGCTAAGACTTTAAGTGTATGTCAGACTAGCTGTTAGCTTCCACCACTCTTTAGATTTAGTTTCACTTTCAGCAAACTCACAGCTAAGCCTACCTTTTGCTACAGATAAGGGAATGATTAGAGATAATAACCCCCAATAGATCTAATTAGTGAAAGATCCTGCTCCCATCTCCCTGTTGCAGGGTAAAATCTACTTAGCGATGATAACTACCATTTAGCTGTTAAGTTGTCAATATAATGTGCAAAATCCTGAATGTATGCTTGATATATCAAAGAAAAAAGGGATGCAGTGTATGTAGCAATTGGTTTTTGAACGCCTTAAAATGTTATGCTTTTGTTTCAGCTGCTATTAACTCAAACTCTCTCTCCTTCACTGAAGACTGTTTGTTGATACCTGAGCACTGTAGAGCAGGTGGACAGTGAGATGAAGCAGTCACTACAATTTGCTGTTAACTTTGTTTTAAAGGATGAAAAACTTGCCATTAGCAAATTCCTTTCTATTAAACAACCCTCTTCTTATGTGAAATAATCTGACTGGCTCCTCTTCTATGTTTTCACATTTTGGACACTAAGAATTAAAAGTTTAAACTCAGTCTTAATTATCACTAATTAAGGTTACAGGTTTGGACACATTTTCTCACTTTCTTACATTGAAGATTCTCCAGGAAGACAGATAAACAGTGAGTGGATAGAATGATGATGTATAAACTAGAAACTAATGAACATGATTTGTATTTAGGGTTCTTGTTAACAGCTGCCCTGATAATAATGTCAAAATGTTTGGTTGCTGAATAACGTATTCAGTTTTGGATGGCTTCATTGATAATCTACAATGTTAAGTTCAATTAAATATTTATATAATGTTATTTTCACTCTGGCTTAAGCTCCTCACATTTTGGGAGGATTTTATTAGGACCTTGGTATAAACTACAGTAAGTACAATAATGGAGTGAGCAGAAATAAAGAGACTTTGGTCACTGAGACACAACAACTTTTATTTTTATTTTTAGTCTCAACTCTCCTTGTTGCTCTGCCGTCTCAGCTGGTAGCTGCTTCCTGCTGAAGGAGATCCAGGTGTTCAGATGGTCCATCATGTCAGCCATGTTGCTCCTTCTGCTCCCTGGTAATAAGATGTTATAGTTTATAGCACATAAATGTAGATAAATAACAGAGTTACTGTCCTTATGTGGATGTTACATACACATAAGGAATTATTTAAAACAGACACATTACTATATATATATAGTAACGTGTCTATATATATATATATATATATATATATATATATATATATATATATATATATGCAAACACTTTTTTGTACCATCCAGCCAGAAATAAATAACTGGAATAGTTGTGTAAATTAACGACAAAATGCAAGTACTTGTAAGTTTTAGACCTATGCAGACATGGATAAAGCACCACTGTCGTTTTATTCAGGTTTATTGTTCATTCTACAATTAATAATTTGATTAGAGAACTGATATCTAGCCATTTTACAATAGGATGTCATATGACATGTTTTATTATCTCACAATGGGGGAAACTCAGATGCAACATGTAACGTTTGGGTTGTGTTTAAGGGAGGAGAGGAGGCGGTAGACTCGGCTGGATAGTTAGAAACTCACAACTACACTGGTACTGAGAATTTCAGTGTTGTCCTTTATTAAAACGCTCTTCACCAACCTTACAAGCCCAGTTGAACTGCTGCTATACATTCACACATGAAATAAGCAGAGTCCAAAACAACCCGTAACGTTAGTAAACTTAAGAGAGCTACATGTCCTCCGTCTCAGTCCAGGTATCCAACTGTAGCACAGTTCTACCACGCGCTCTACAGAGAAGCAGTGGCGCATACATGTGACGTCATTAGAGATACTAGAAAGTCTTAAAGAGATACTACACAATTACGACTGTTACAAACAGCAAAACGAGAAACAATCGAAGCTCGTAGATTCACAGATAAACAAATGACGTAACATGCTGTACAATATTGAGTTATTTATAACTGTAATGTCCAACTGAGTGTCTTCAGAAAATGCGGATGTGTTTGAGCAATAAAAATACAGCAGATTCATCCATGACTGTATGTATACAACCTTAAATGTAGTAAAAACCAGACAGATATATCTACAAACTGCTCACCTGGCTGAGAGCAGCAGCGGCGTCAGCTGGTCTGAGTCGGTTTTCACCGTGAGGCTCCATCGGCTGCGAAGCGGCTAACGAGGCTAAGGAGCCTTTCCACTCTCTCCACTACTGACATAAGTCACTCATTCCTCACGGCTCCATCAGCTGCCGCTGAATATTGAAATCCAAAGTAAAGAAAAAAAGCTGCATCTTTTAGTTCACGGCTTGTTTGTATCTTCCATCACTTCCGTGTTGCAGCGAGTTTCAAACGTTGCAGCTTCATTTTTCTTCTCTCTTCGCCTCGCTCTTCTGACCACGCCCTCGGCCAATCAGTGAACAGCAGCGAAGCTTGCGTCACCTACCAAACCAGGGCTGACCTGGCTGGCCCTGCTCTGAAGCAGGACCCTAAAAAGCAGCGCCAGCCCCGTTGAAAAGGCCGGTGGAAACACAAGGAAAGCGAGCGGAGCCGAGCCGGGCGGGCCGGTGGAAAAGGGGCAAAACTTACCTCTGTTTATCGCTGCTGGTGGCCATCCTGCTGGTCCACAGACGGGAATGGCTGCAGGTTGGTGTGGAAAGCCACTCCCCGGTGCTCTGGCCCTTCAAAATAAAAAACTAAAAACTCAGGCTAACCATTTTTCTCGGTGACCAGATGTCCAGTATTATTAGTTTCTCACTGGAGCTTTACTTAAACTGACTTGCGGCTAGCAGAAAAGACTACAGTATATAGCCTGAAACCTGAAAGGAACAAGCTTGTCTGCCTGCAGCCTGCACAATGTCTGTGTTCTGTGTAAGCAGGACAGAGACAACTTCTGGAACAGACCGCTTGTCAAAAATGAAATAATGAAAATCGATATTGACAGCTCGTTATTTGTTTTTTCCATTTTCATTTTGTGTGCTAAATGGGAAATCAGATAACGAGCCAAAATCTGATTTCTGATTTTGGTTTTCTAAACGGAAAACAAAAAAAACAAGTCTATTTCCATTTTCTCATTTTTCATTTCAAATGAAAAAACGAACTGCCAGAAAATACATGTACTGTTGTGCTATTTGACTCTTCAAACTGAGATTTTTTTTCAATTGCACTGTTGAAAATTAAGGGGTCTGAGACACTTGCATATACACTCATCTAAATATTTTACTAGTTATAAGTGTACACTGATTGCGGTTTTCTGGATGATCACTAATTACCGATCTTTAAATAGCCTGACCTACCAATTCCAATTTTGGCCAATACCAATTTTTTTTTGTCTGAAATTTGTCTAAATAAAGCAAGAAAGTCATTGAGTTGGGAACAGATTGGTAACTATTAACTGCAAATGTGCAGACATGATGTGGGCTGGGCTGTCAGTCAAACCTCTCACAAGAGAGCAGAAGAGAACAGTTGCTGATTTTTAGTCCTTTGCTGAGACAGTTAAGATTGGGGGATAAGATCAGCTTCACATGTAACTATCAACCGATCACCGATCATCAATTTCCGAAAATTAAGGAAATTGGCACCGATAAATCTGGTGGCCAATAAATTGTGCACCCCAGTTATGACTTAGTTTTTCATAAAAATACTAGTCTTATTTGATGCTAAGCAATTGAAAATAAATTAACTAGAAGCTTTGTATTCTAGAAAGATCAAATGTTTAGAATTATCCAAATCAATTGGGTTAGCACCTGAACAACCCAAGATCACTGAGAAGACCCATATTTTTCAAATGACAATTTTTGACAAATTCAAAAAGATTTTGATTGCAAATTATGTCTATATATATAAACAAACAATGACAAACTTACGAGTCACATCAGGGATAGATTTATTTTGTCTCTGAACATATACCAGGACTGTTCTGGTATATGTTTGGAGTTTGGAGGCAATCTTCAAAGCTGTGGCTATGCAACCTATTGATTTTCTTCACAGCTGCCAAATACACCTGGTATTCATTGCTAGGACCTACTGGGCTGTAGGACCTACAGTGATGTAGACTGTCTATATCACTGTTGCCACTAGACCAGAAATGAGAATTCTTAAGAGATGCAATTTAAACTTAGTTCTTTAATGTTTTATTTTTTTCTGTAAACTACAATCTAAATGAGAGTGTTACTTTTTCATCAGTAGCTGGTCATGACTAGCATGAAAATAGTGCAAATAACCCTGTTCCTAGTTCAAAATACGTCATTGCCTGCATCTAGAACCTCCATGTTTCTGGTGCTTGGAAACTGTTATATCTTCTTAATACCTCTTCTTTCTATTTTTGATTTTGAAAGCACAGGTTCTAAATAACCAGAGATCATAAATGCTAGAGGTAAACTGCTGTTCAAAACAGTGTTTAGAATCTAAATGGATAACATTAACATTACTAATTGCATAAATAAAGGAATGATGTGTTTATAGTAAGTGGATACAGTGAGTCAAAATGGACAGTACCTTAAGAGGATAATTGAGACTCTTTCCTCTGAACTGACCTTTCAAAGACTCTTGGCAGTAAAATATGTTTTTCTGTTGATTTGAATAAGCCAATTTTACTTATTGATCTGTCTTTAATGGGATAAAGAAACATAATATTGGCTGGTTTAGCAATAAGCCAGAAAAACTGCCTTTCCTCAGCAAAATGTAATGGCATGCCTACAGAAAATGGGGCATCTGACAACCTGACAGTCACCAGTCTGCTATTTCCCTCTAAGCTCAGAAAAAAAATTGCATTTGAAAAAAGAAAACCTGCAAGAATAAAGGCGTACTGAATGGGTTTAAATGGTTCACTCTGAGCCTGTCTGTGCATCAGAAAGACCTGTTTACAGTCTGTTTTGGTTTTACAATATTACTCCAAAGATGCTGCCAATCACATCAGTAGAAAAGAAAAAGAAAAAATGTGTCTTTGCTCAGTTTTTTATATAAGCGCAAGGTTTTCATGAGAGCTGGTCATGCTTTTGATTTTTGTCAGTTCTTTTTAGTGGAGAACAAAACTAAATATTACTTTACTGTCATCTTATTGCACAGTAAAGCAGAAGCTGTTTTTGCTGAAAAGTTAGTCATGCTTTAGGTTTTTCCATGTTTTCTGGAGCGTAGATGTTTACTCAGAAAATGCCTAAAAACAAACAGCAATAACCCCAAATATTGATATCGGCAACTTTACACAGCCTCCTCTTTTTTTTAAGTGTATTTACATGAGGCTATTAATAGAGATTCATCAGTCCTGAAGTGTGTTGAGCCAGGATCACAACTTTGTTTTTTTGTGGTATTCAAACACATCATGAGTGCGGGCATGATAAATAAATTGATGCTGCAAATTTATCCAGTACACTGAGTGGTTCAAAACATCCATGATGGGCTGGAAAAGAACTCTATTCATGACCGTCAATTAATATGATAATGATGTGTGAAGGGTTTGTTAATGAGCCACCACACAAGTACCCACAGATACAGTATTAGGCCTGCTTGGAGTAACTAATGGAATAACTTTACTTAACTTGGCAGTAAATATTCAGGAGGCGCTCATGATTAATTTTTTTTGTCCGCTTGGTGTGAAGAGAGAGGCTGGCCCGACCATTAGAGGAGCTGAAGAGATGTCACAGTGAATATGAGGTATTTTTTTTGTTGGAATTGGGTTTGGTTTCAGCGGATGGGTGGTGGGGGAGGTGGAGAAGAGGTATTAATTCATATTTTGAGGATACAATCTTTGAACAAAGCCAAAGGCACGATAACATACCTGGGTTCTCTAGAGAGCATATTGTGAAGCCGTGACCCCTTCTGAAAATAGGCAAGTCCACTTCACGGGTTTGTGGATGGAATACAATGAGTCTCCATTCATGATTGGATGTAACAACTGTATTTCATTACCGCAGAAAATAGTAATAATTAAAAAAAACGCTTCTGATTATACATTTTAAATGGAAATGGGCCATTTGGATGCGTTTTCCTTCACCCTGCTGTTGCTACGTTGACACTGATACATTCAAAACAAAAACAAAACATGGAACATAATCAACTGATGTCACAACAAAAACAACAAAATCATTTAATGTGGATTAGGGTATACTTTTTTCTTCTAATCTTGGCAGTCATTTTCTTATTTGAATTATTTGTCTGCTCTAATATTGGTTGATGTACCTAGTATAGCAGATATTTTTGAGTAGAAGCAGAAAAGACAGGGAGAAAAACAAAGCAAACAGTTAAATAAATAAATAAAAGTACATGTCAAACAAGGATAAATAAAGGATAACTTAAAAAAATCTCTCTTATCTCTTCTAGTCTTTGCTTCCGCAGTGATACCAATTCACCTTCAATGAAATTTCATTTAGAAACATGGAGTATATTTTATTGACGCATTCAAATAGATTTTGATCTCGCTGATTGTTGTTCCATTGGTATCTGTTGCACAACAGAAAATCTAGTCATTGTGAGGTACTGATATTTTCCTATTTTTCCTGGTAAGCACTATTGGGGTTTTTTGATTTGTAATGTAATTTGACTCAGTATCCCATCCTGATGGAAAAAACAAAAATGTAAACTTTTTTACAAATACATTATAAAAGTATTACTGAAATATCACTTGATTCAGACCCTTTGGTCAGCATTGAGTAGAAGCACCCATAATAATCCGTGTAAGGATTATGGGGGCCACTGTCTTAGGAACCTTGAGTTCTGCAGAAATTCTTTTGTAACCTTTTTGTAACAGATGACAGATATGAATATAGAAATAATGTCACAGCAAAGGGACTGAATATTTATGACCATGTGATATTTCAATTCTTTTTCAATAAATTAGCAAAAATTTCTAAATTTCATTTTTTTTCTGTCAAGATGGAAAATTTAAAGGCATCTGTGTTCGCGTTAGCCAAACTTTTCTTGTGAAATGTGCTAATGGTTGGGTATTTATTGTCTAAAGTCACTTATTTTTCTATTTTCCACCTTGTTTAATGCAGCAGAAACACAACATTAGATCTGGTCCTTACAAGAAAGTTTGAAAAAAAAATGCTTCTCAGCTTCCTTTGTCTTCTGAAATTGTCACATTTTGAATCATATTCCTAGCTCAGGCATCGCACTGAGCATGCACTTAACCCACCTAGGAGGATAATTATCTCAACCAGGAGTTGTTCTATTCCTTAAAATCTCAATGTAGGAGTGTGTGATGAGTTTGGTTTTCCCAGCCGGGTAAAGCAGCGTGTGCTTGTTTATCCTCAGCCTGCCTTCTCTGCACTCCCACTGCTCTGAATGGCAATATTACCGCCTGGTGCTGTTGGAAATGAAGACGATTATCTATTTAGATATTACAAGATGGGCGTTTATATTAGCAGAAGAAAAAGCATAGAGCTGCTACCTGGATTCTGTTGTTGCCTTTTTTCTCACCAATTCTACTGTTCCGTCATTAAAATGATGGAACATTTATCTAAATGGATGTTATGCATTGGGTAAACTCATTTAGCTCCTGGGGCTCTTTCAGGTGATGGGAATTAATGATGTTTGGTAGTTTGAAGCCGAAAATATCTGTCATTTGTCACCACTCGCCATTGATTTACGGTTCCATTGATGATATGTTAATTGAAGTGCAATGAATCACAATAATAGGGTAGTTATGTGGGAAAGGTCCATTTCTGCAGATTGTTCCAGCCTTAGTAGAGTTCTCAGTGAGCTATGTGTTGACTTATGTTTTCAACATGACCCATAATTGAAAGTGCTAGTCATGAATGTGAGCATTTTTTTTCAATCAAAATTAAAGCTGCAGTATGTAAATTTCATAAAATTATTTTTACATATTTGTTGAAAGTGTCATGTCAAGACAGTATGCTTTGAGACAGATAATCTGAAAAATTCTATCTCCTCTGCCTTTTTCCAGTACTATCCAGAAACAACTAATCAGAGCCCGGCCCCCTTAAATCTGGTTCTATTGTACTTCAGCCCTGGAGGTTTTGCATTCAGTGGAGAACAACGTCGAAGGTGGATGGGAATGTTTGCTAATAAAATTCCTGCTAAGGCTGCCGAGGTGATCTCCCCAGAAACCGTGGGGCAGTTTTACTCTTGGTTTTTCTGTCCAGTTGATTCTGAAGCATTTACTTCAGTTTTACCTTAAGCTAAAAAATAATTCTCATCTGAGTGTTCTTTCTGAACTTGCTCTTGGTCCTGCTGAACTACCACTGCGGCTTGTGGGATTTTCTCTACTGGAGTGACATGAGACATGGGAATCCCCTTGTTCACCATCTTGCCGACTTCTGATCGATTAATTGTTAAGTATGTTATTTACATTTACTGTTAATCTTTGGCCAAAGTGATGCTTGTAATCCCAGTGTAGGATAGATTCATCCTCCAGATCAGTGGTCACGAAACTTTTTTCTGTGAGGGCCACATAACTTTTCAATTCTCTGGTGGGGGGCTGGAGTCAGTTTGTAACAGAAAAAGTATACATTACAGGAGAGCCTAAATGTAAAAAATATACTGTTTTCCAGAAAGCACAACTAAATAACATTCTCTGGGTTCTTCACAATCTAGGAAGGATTATAGTCCTATTTTCTGAACTATGAGCCACACCGCACTATAAGCTACTACCCCAATGTTTTTTATTTTATTTTTTAAACCAGTAAACACTCATATGAGCCTCAGTTATCTCTGCCGCTCTAGGTTTTCCTCAACGATGCAGCAGCAGCAGAGGGGCGGACACCCAAAATTTGAGTTATAAAAGGTCAATTGAAAATCACATTTATTACGGTTGAAAAAGAAAAAGTTGCCAAGATTACATTTAACAGAACTTATTACGGTAGTTTCTGAACGGTAACTGTAACAGTAAAAGTGCTGATCCTTCGTGTTGCTACTACCATGTGCTAAATCAGTGGTCCCAACCTTTTTATTACCGCGGACCGATCAAGACTTGGACATTTTGTTGCGGCACAGTGTACGGGGCACAAGGGGTCGGGGATGACCAGTCAGATAAGGCTTCTCCATGTTGGTGTTCCCACTAAATGCTGAATATGCCCTATTTGGGTTGTCTTAGTCCTTTTATTGCAGCCTGTGGGGTTTTCCCTGACTTGGAACAAGAATACAACCCGTTGAATGTGACAGGTAGCCAATCAGAAAGCGCGGTGACATAAGAATAGAGGGGAATCCCAAACATCTGACATATGGCACAGTCACCTCCAAATCATAGAGCAGCAGATAGAGTAGGTGGGACTCACCTACTGGTCCAGGATAAATCCATTCTCCTGTCTCTTCTCTGGAGCTTTTCCCTTTTGAAAAAGAAACTTTCCAAAGACATCTGATCGGTTTCTTACTCATTTTGCTGCTTGTGGGCTCAATGTTGGTGCGCAAGTAACCGAGACTTCCAATGATTCACTGGTGGTTGAAGAAAAATCCACATATAAACGGCTTATAGTCTGGAAAATACGTTAATTTTGGAAAAAAAACTGAATGCTCTCTGGTATTGTTCAGGGGGCCGGAACAGATGTGGAGGCGGGTCGGATGCGGCTCACGGGCAAGTTTGTGAACCACTTGTGTAAAACATTGAGTTTTTTTTATCTCCTGAAAGTCTTGCTCTCTATCGCCTCTTCACAACCCAAATAAATTATAAATATCTGTTGAGGAAACAGTTTCTTTTACAGTAAATAGCTTTATGTGGTCTCTGTGCTGACTTCATTTAAGCATCACACAGACGCTGAAAAAAAGATTTAATTAATAACAATAATGTTGTAATCCCAAGAACAGTGGAAGATCTGTCTGGTAGCATTCATATGCTACCAGACAGATACAGTGAGTACAGAAAGTAGACCCACTTAAATTTTCATTCTGTTTCATTGCAGCCATTTGCTAAATAAATAAGTTTATATTATTTCTCATTACTGTATACTCAGCATAACATATTCACAGAATAAACAGAATTGTGGAATTATTTGCAAATTAAAAAAGAAAAACTGAAATATCACATTGTCATATGTATGACTGTAAAATCACTCACGGTTGAGTAGAAGCACCTTTTGAGCTGATACAGTCACAAGTCTTCTTGGGGAAGGTGCAACAAGTTTTTCACACTTGGATTTGGGGATCTTCTGTCATTCTTCCTTCAAATCCTCTCAATGATGGTGAACTTTGTTGGAGCCAGTTTCAGGTCTCTGGGCTCTGGCTGGGCCAGTCAAGAATGGTCACAGAGTTGTTTCGAAGCCACTCCTTTGTTATTTTAGTTGTGGTCATCGTCTTGTTGGAAGGTGAACCTTTGGCCCGATCTGAGGTCCTGAGCTCTCTGGAAGAGGTTTTCTTGAAGAAAATCTCTGTACAACCAGTCATCCTGTCCCTGTAGCTGAAAAATACCCTCATAGTACAATGCTGCCGCCACCACGTTTCACTGTTGGTATTGTATTTGGCAGCAGTGCTTGGTTTTCTCCACACATACCGCTTAGAATTACCACCAAAAAGTTCAACATTCATCTCATCAGTCCAGAGAATCTTATTTCTCAGTGTGGGAGTCTTGTCTTATTTTGCTAACTCAATGCAAGCTTTCATATGTCTTGTACTGAGGAGAGGCTTCCATTGGACCACTCTGCCATAAAGCTGTTGGAGGGCTGCAGTGACAGTTGACTTTGTAGAACTTTCTCCTATCTCCCTACTGCATCTCTGGAGCTCAGCCACAGTGATCTATGGGTTCTTCTCATCAAGCCTTGTCTTTCACAATTGTTCCAGACAGCCAGGTCTAGGAAGAGTTCTGGTCATCCCAAACTTCTTCCGTTTAAGTATTATGGAGGCCACTGTGTTCTTAGGAACCTTGAGTGCTGCAACCTAACCGTGGCCTGATTTGTGCCTTGCCTTTCCTTACCTTACCTGATCTGTGCCTTGTCTTCTTTCTCTGAGCTTCTCGGGCAGTTCCTTCCACCTCATGATTCTCATTTGCTTTGACATGAGCTGTGAGGCCTTATATACACACCTGTGTGCCTTTCCTAATTAAGTCCACTCAGGTTAATTAAACACAGCTGGACTTTAATGACGCAGTAGAACCATCTTTCATAAGGTGTGGTGGTTGGTGGTGAGGATTGATGCAGAGACCCAGGTAGTAAAGGAAATGAAGAATTTAATGATGACGCTTACTCAGTCCAATACAGGCGGCACGGCAGAAAACACACCACACAGCCGATTACTGGTAGCTACAGACATACAAAAGACTGAAAACTGGAACTAGGCAGACCAGGACTTAACAGTTCCACTGGCGATCGACACACAAGAACTCACATTAGACAATTGACGTACGTTTGACAAGGACCCGATGAGGAACACGGACAACAGGTGGGACTAAATACACTGTTCCTCTCTGCCCTCCACCAGAGAGATGTCCACTCACTAACAAATTGTCTTCAGGTTGTTGGGCTGTTCGTGGCGTTTGGCCGGAGACACCAACATGCTCCTCTACTGCATTAGACAGTCTTCAGACTCTGAGTAGGACAGCCAGTATCGGTCTGGATCATAACAAACTAAAAACATAATAATGAGGAATGGAACGAAGGAATACATTTTACTACAACAATAACAGCAAGCCTCCATTACAGAAATGTAGAGTTTCAGAGATATTAACACTTACATAATAAATTTTGGAGCTTGAATCTTCGAAGAATCCATGGAGGATCAGGAGGGAGAGGATAGGCTGACGACTGGAGATTCATCCTCAACCAAACTGGTTCTAATTAGGGATGTGTCGATCAGGTTTTTTTCTGCTGATACCGATACCGATCACCCCCTGAGGGCCAATCGCCGATAATGATGCCACAGCAAAGGGACTGAATATGTACGATCATGTTATATTTCAATATTTCTTTTTTAATGAATTTGTAAAAATGTCAATTTTTTTTGTCAAGATGGGATGCTGATTGTACATTAATAAAAAATTTGATTTTATTGATTTTTCAAACGGCTGCAATAAAACCAAGAATGAAAAATTTAAAGGGGTCTAAATACTTTCTGCCCTCATTGCATCTATTCCTGGTAGTATATGTTTTCATAGCTGATTGCAAAAGATTTGTTCTTCGAGTTTTTCACCAGCTAATCATGGCTGATCAGGTTGATTTTTTTTTCTATATTTAGATTTATTTGTTCAAATTTTCTAATATTCATATAGTTTTATGTTGTTCTATAGGTAACACACTGCACTTGAAAGGGCGTCTGATGGATTTTACAGAACCGTCAACCTGTTAGCTTTAAACTAGAACTGGACAGAGTGTGCTGTGGTGTTTCTTTTATTATTAACCTCACTTTACTCTTGTCTTAGATAAACACTGGGGCAAAACGCTTGACCACAATTTTGACTGTCAAATGTAAACGGCCAAAAGAACAGTGAGAGAGAGGGTTTTTTTCTCTTACATATTTGGATATGCTTTAATGCCTTTATTCAAATTCACCTGTTATTGAGCCCCAGAGTCACTTTTAGGCTTACCATAAAAATAAGATTTTTTTTCCTTCTCTCTCTTTTTTGTATTTCATCTCCTGGGTTGAGTGCTCCTTTTCGGGAAGCTTGGTGCATGCAGATCAGGATCACCCCAAGGAAGTTGAGCCAGGGTAGAGCAGTTAAAGATACAGGGTGTTTACCAGCACTAGTTGGGGGGGTGAGTGGAGGAGCATCCACTAATGTGAATGGTTTTTGTCTTGCAAATAAACCATTCAGTCACAGACTGGGCTCATTGTTCACGTGTTATCTTCAGTGGGTGTGTAGTTTTAGTTAACTGACAGATGGGAATGTGAGGGATGCTGTAGCACTGGGACAGACCTCAGGTGGTAGTGCTCCCGTTTTTAGCAGCCGGTATAGAGTGGGGGAAAAGGCAAACAGCCTAGGAATGCAGAGGATAGAGTTGTGCTGATGATTTCTCAGAACATATCCGACAGGTTTGTGCACGTCACACAGCCTGATCAATATCAACTGCTGGCCTCACTGGGGACTGCTTTGCTTTTCATGCGCTCACCATTTCTGCCTCTTAAGTCCTCACACAGCAAATATTAATGCTATTATTTATTTCCCCCAACTCTGGATAATTCTCTGTTGTTTTTTTTCCGCAGGGTGAGGAGGCGCTTTACTATCGCTGGAACTGGAGATTGCTTTCAATAAGAAAGTCTTTGTAAAAGGTAAACACACAATCATTCACTAGACTGCAGCTTTTGCACAGGTGTGTGTGAATGCTTTATTGAATTGGCTTAATAATTGACAGAAACACTGTACATGTGGGGGGGTTTTCTCATGTTTGTGGACTGTATTTTTGTGTGTATTTGTGGGTGGGTGAGGTGGGGAATCGAACAGGTGCACCGTTGAGGGTATGGACAAGCCGCCGTTCTGAAGCCAGCATGGTGAGCAGTGCCTTAAGGGACAGAGGTTAGTTACTGATTGGGAGCGTAATCGTAGTTCAAAGGAGTTCAGAGGAAGGAGTCACAAGGAAATGTGGAGAGCTGCTCGATTTGGAGAAGTTTGAAGTATGTTAATTACCTAGTGCTGAATAAGAAGGGATTGCTTTGTAGCCGTAGCTAGCTTCTTTCTGCCACTCTGGTCAGGTCTTCACACCCATCACTGCTTTTGTATGGGAACTTTAGTTGATCAGCTGTGTTGCCATGAAAGTTTGAGGGAAGTCATCTGTATGACAGCGTTAATACTCGGAGACGCAGAGGATCGTGGTTTTCCTTCAGTTCAGTGTCACTATTGACACTGTGTTTTGGAATAATTGCTTCTATTTTTGTTTTTTGTTTACATTTGTTCTGAAATTTAGATTTGAACTGATTTGATATAGTTTAAAATTAAAAAGCCTGTAAAGAAATGCAAGCACATGCTGTTGTGTATAACTTTTAGGTATAACAAGACTGGTATTAACTATTACTTGAAATTTACCGTAAGAAATAATTTTCTATAATAACTCCAGCTAATAAAAAAAAAGTATTTTAGTGCAGCCTAAACATATGGATGCAATATGACCCGGACTTTAGAAATTTCTTACAGGAGCTACGGCTCCTGGCCCCAATTTCTTTGGGAAACACAAAGAATTTTAGTTTTCTTTTTTTTTTTTTTCAAACAAATGCAAGCTTATGTTTTTTAAGTAAGAAAAAACCCAAATGTATATCCTGGTGATATAGTACTTAAGTGCCATATACATCTATGGAAGTAAACCTGTGGTGTACTTCCTATGAACTCGTTCTTCTTTTTAGTTCAAATATTTTGTTTCACTTGAAACAAGACAAAACTAACTTACAAGTAACTTTTCACCAAGCTTAGGAGCTTCTTTTAAGTCAGTAATTCCTTAATGTTTTTGAAACATATTTAGTTCCACTGGCAATTTATTTGCCTTTTACCAAGACACTTTTTCCATAAGTGATAAAACTTTCTAGTAAAAATTTTAATTTTTAGCAATATTTTGGAATTATCCATCCATCCATCCATCCATTTTCTGCCGCTTATCCAGAGTCGGGTCGCGGGGGCAGCAGCTTCAGAAGGGAGGCCCAGACTTCCCTCTCCAGCCTCTTCTTCCAGCTCCTCCAGGAACCCCAAGGTGTTCCCAGGCCAGCCGAGAGACATAGTCCCTCCAGCATGTCCTGGGTCTTCCTCGGGGCCTCCTCCCGGTGGGACGAGCCCGGAACTCCTCACCAGGGAGGCGTCCAGGAGGCATCCTGACCAGATGCCCGAGCCTCAACTGGCTCCTCTCGACGTGGAGGAGCAGCGGCTCTACTTTGAGTCCCTCCCGGATGACCGAGCTTCTCACCCTATCTCTAAGGGAGAGCCCGGCCACCCTGCGGAGGAAACCCATTTCGGCCGCTTGTATCCGTGATCTCGTTCTTTCGGTCATGACCCAAAGCTCATGATCGAAGATTGACTGGTAAATCCAGAGCTTCGCTTTTTGACTCAGCTTCTCTTCACCATGACGGACCGGTACAGCGCCGCTTCACGGCAGATGCTGCCCCAATCCGCCTGTCGATCTCCCGCTCCCTTCTTCCCTCATTCATGAACAAGATCCCCAGATACTTAAACTCCTCCACTTGAGGCAGGACGACCCCCCTGAATAAATATTTCTAATATCTTGGAATTATTAGCTCTAGGCCTGTCGCGATAAACAATAAATCAATTAATTGGACAATAAAAAAACCTATCGACCTCATTTGAATTATCGGCTGTATCGTCTCTTCCTGCCTTTTTTTCTTTCTATTGATGACATTGAGTGAAAAAAGGCTCAGCTCTGGTGTCTCCACTGACCCTCACTTCCTCATGTCCTTAGTCTAATGTCCAGCTCACATTACACTAGTTGTCGCCCATTTTCAAACCCTGAGACACATTAGCCACATAAATCCCAGGTATATCGGTTCGATCGGGTTCGTCGTGTCGTGTCGTGTCCAGCCATATGGGCACAAAATAACGGCTTATCAGGCATTAATCAATACTTTACTAGAATCTACCTGTGATATATGTGGCTCAGCCTAAAGTCCTGACTGAATGAAAATCAAACCTATTTATGTCACGTTAACGAAGAACAGCTGAAAAGTTACCAGGTTTATCAACTGCGGTAGCAATTTGGCTCCAACTCCTCCCCTTGTCATTTCTATATTCTTTGCAGAAACGTTAATAAATATTAATGTTGTTTCCACATATCATCTCCAATGTCATCTGGACTTCTTGTTGCTCCGTTTCAGCTGTTTGGGATTCTCCTTCATAATTTCCCTCAGAAAGCAGGAGGAGAATCCCGCTTTCTGATTGGCTACCTGTCACATTCAGCGGGAAAATCCGGCTTTCTGATTGGCTACCTGTCACATTCAGCGTTAAACTCCCAGTTGGGGAAAACTGGGATCGGAGCGGCCACGACGATCCACCGTAACACACTGGAGGATGATCGGTTAGATCGGCCAACGATCTAAGATTGTCATAAGGGGAAAATAGGAGCAAAAAATGGTGTAGTGTGAACTATTGCATTAGGTAGTCGGATGTGTCCGTTTTCTTTATTTAAATCTAGTGATTACTGAAGGGCAATATAATATACAGACTTTATTATCTGCACTCTTTTGGCTGAATGCAGTATTTATTTCCACTTTGGCTTTATGTTGTTTAGTTTTTATTCAAGTACATTTTTTGTTAACGGAGACTGAGAGTCCATTTTATTTTTGTTTTTGGTTGTTTTGTTTATTTAGTTTATCAGTTCCAGTGTTACGTGTTATTTTGAAAATAAATATCAGGAAATTGGATGTATTGTTAGTCATTTCCATTAAATTGGTGTCAACAGGTCTTGAAACAATATTATCGTTTATCGCAATAATTTCTTTAGACAATTAATTGTCCAGCAAAATTTGTTATTGTGACAGGCCTAATTGGCTCCTATAATTTGCTAAAAAGTTGCATTTAAAGTTAGCTTTGTCTTATTCCAAATGTAAATAGACATTTGCACTAGAAACTAGACAAAAGACACTTGGTAAGATTTTTTTTCCCAGTGTAGCGCCTCATGTATTAGGAAGAAACTTCAATTTTTCAGAAAGATAAAATATGAAGAAATTAATTCAGGTACACAAACAGATCAGTTGATGCATTATTTAATTCTCTATTACAATCCGCTGCTTCTTATCCTACTATGGAAAAGCAGGAATATAATGGAAAGAAAGACTACAGTAATTTACAGAATTAACCTAATCTTTTTCTCAGTATGTTAAGTGTAGAAATAAAGACATGATCAGGATCTCTCTGAAATTGACTTAGTTTTCCCTTGCTTTTCTCCATCTTGTCTCAAATTCTTGGAAGTAAACCTCCCAGATCAAGAATCTCTATGGGCCTCAGCTCTGGTCCTTAGCAACAGTTTCAAGAAGTGCCATATTGGTCAGTGCAGCTTCTCTGCAGTACATTCTCCTCATACCCAGGTTGGCTTCACTGGGGCCTCTCTACAACTTGCTCCAGATGAAGGATCAGTGCCGAAATCTTCCAAACAATTGCCTAATTAATGTTAATGTGGCCATATCAGCTTAATTATTGCCCCAATGTGATTTTTGAGATTGTGCAGAAATCCCCAATGGCAGCTTACACAATTCATTTGTCTTGTTGTGAAAAGCACCTTTAATTGAGTCAAAGTCAGAAGGAAGAAACACAGACAGGGATTTTGCTCCATATGGATCCAGAGGGGAGAACAAAGGGCTTGCAGAAACAGCCTGATGAAAGTTTTGATCCAGATACGTGGGCCGTTTATAGGTGATAGAGGCCGGTTCATTCATCCAATGTCTGATTTTTTTATTTTGAGGACAATTAGCTTTATTTAGATTTTCTGAATTTAAATTAACAAAACAGCCCATTGTGTAATGTAAGCGTGAGCTGTGATGATATGATAACCTTGAGTAAAAATCCCACTCACAATATAAATACTCACAGGATTTATGAAAGAAAATATAATCTAATATGCTTAACACAGTATAGTTTTATTTTAGAACTTAATTAAAAAAAACAACTGCTATTAAAATAATATTTACAAATATTTATTGTTTTCACAAGAGTTAATATGCTATTATTTAGCATAGCAACTATAAATATGTAAGCAAACAGATATGGTTCATCATATAGCAAGAAACTGGGAGATTTTGTCTCCTTTTCGCCCTTAATTAGTGCATAATAAACAGTCAATGATTTATAAAGTGAATAGAAATTAATTAATAACATATCTATGAACTATTTATTAGCCAAAAATTATGTTGACCTTTTTTGTTCTGACATATAGCTCTACCTTTTACACATTAATACTGGTAGTCTGAAATTTGAACAATAATGATTGGTGAGACTCTTTAGTTACCAGAAGATGACTTCTAATTTTCTCAAGTATTTGACAGTACACAGTCATATTCAATAAATCAGAATATACTCCCCAACGAGTCTCGTTTATCGGATCTTTAAGCAGGTATGAGACCTACTTTTCATTAAGTTCACATTTCTGTTTTTAAAATATATTTTATTGGTCTGGTGTAACATTTTGATTTTAAATGTTGAGTTTTTATTAGCTCTTAGCAGAGATTCATAATGATTAAGAGAAATAAAGGTGACAAACCATCAGCCTTTCTCTATTTAATCTATATAAGGTTTCACTTGAAATAAATGGACTTCACAGTAATCCAATTTATTAAAATTGTCTGTGTAAGGAGTAGGTAGGCTGAGCTGGGTTGAACTTACTCCTTCCATAAAAATATACATTTTGGTCTAAACAATTCTTATGGAACTTATTATAAACTAAATTCACTTTTAAGAGTGAATATTTGTTACAGAATAAGTCTAAGTTTTATCCCTAATGCTCTGACCTTCACAAATTTCATTAACTTATGCCTTCCTTTCAGCTATTTGGTCACATGATCACTGTTTTTTCTCTGTTTCCTAGCACAGTGTTTCCCAACCCTGGTTCTGAAGGCACACTGGCCTGCATGTTTTAATGTTTCCCTGCTTTAACACACTCCATTCAATTTGGTAATTGACAAGTAACTTTACAGCAAAATGGTGGCGCTTGGTTTAAGTCAATAATTCTTTAATATTGATGACGAAATACTAATTTTAAAGGAAGTATTCTGACAGTTAAAATGTCTTGTGCCACAGGCAGGTTATTTCACTTATAATTAATACGTTTTAATTCAATAATAATAATCAATGAATTATTGACTTAAAGCAAGCACCTATATCTTGCTGGAAGTTACTTGTCAGTAAGTTTTGGGTAACACTTTAAAGGGGGTGTTGGGTTCTGTGTTTTGAGTTTGAGTTTCTTTCTGTCTTGTCCTGTTTTCCCCTGAGTCTCTGTGCTGTCTAGATCCCAGCTGTGTCTCGTTCTTGTGATCACCCTCCCAGTGTATTAAGTCCCACCTGTTGTCTGTGTTCCTTGTGGGTCCTTGTCGTTTGCTCCGTCAATTGTTCATCTGTGTTTCCAGTGCTGCCTGAAATTCTGTGTTTGTTCCTGGCTCTTTATTAAAATCAGAATGTCATCATGACTACCTGGGTTCACCAGCGTCTTCCTCACCTTCAACCACCGCACATCATGACAGGGTGTGCATAAGACTGGCATAACACCTGTCATGAACATAAAGAAGTCTTTATGAAGGTTTATGACAGTTGTCATGAAGTGTCATTCGGTAAATTATGACACTTCTAATGCAAGTCTAAAGGTTGCATTGAAAGTCCATTAAAAATGCCGACTTTGCATTAAATTGTCATTATTTACAAAATGACACTTCATGACAACTGTCATAAACATTCATAAAGACTTCTTTATGTTTATGACAGTGTCATGTCAGTCTTATTCACACCCCTTCAAATAAAGTGTTACCAAGTTTTGTCCTAGTTCAAGTGTGCTAAGAAATTTGCTCCAAAAACTAGACCAAAAATATTTGGTAAGGTTTTGTGTTTTTGCAGTGTAATAAGCATGCAGAAATATTTGTGTATTTAAAAAAGTGATGCAAACTGTTGCTGACTCAAGCTCTTGAGAATATATCAAGAAAGAACTTCAAATCCAGTAAAACTACTTTTGTTTTCAGAATTGAACCATCTTTTTAAAACTGATGTCTGAAATATTGAACTATATATATATTTTTTATTAAATATGTGTATTGCTTGATTCCAGTAACCACCTGAATCCTTCAAACAAAGCTTTCTCTATATTTTTTTCTGCTGCTCTCCTTCTTAGTATTGAAGTTTTTTTGTCTGAGCCACTTTTTATGGAAGTGTTATGAATAAACAAACGGCTGGATGCTCAGAAAGGGCACATTCAGCTTTATACTGGTATGAAAAATAGGCCCTCTGTAATAGTTTCCCTCACTGCATTTATTTTTTACTTAAAAAAAAAGTAATTTCTTTATATCAGCATCAAGCTGAAAATTGCCATGTATTAGAATTAGGCTTGGTAAGCCTCTAATTCTGTGGCATTTACAGCCGGCTGTGTTTCCATGCATTTATAACACTTTGATTCTTAAGAGCTCCTTTAATCACTTGTGAGTCGCTCAGAACATAATAAACAACTCGCTGTAGCAAAAGTGCCACATGGTCGGGGGATTGAGGGAGGGAGGTTTCCAGCTAGAGAGTTAAACGCTTCTGTCAGTGGCAGTTTAGTTGCTGTGTTTTTCATGCGCCGTAAGCAGCGTAATCTACTCTATGAGCTTATCTGCCTTGACTACAAACAGTGTCAGGCGGAATAGGCGCAGGGCGGCGTGAAAATGAAAAATGATCATCCCCGTACGATCGTGTGACACAAAGCGACGCTGTTGCTTCTTCTAGCCTTTTTTTCCCTTTTGATTGAGATCACAGGATGTGTTTGAGGATTCTAAACACCCTCTCACCTGGCTGCCGTCTGCTGTCTGTATCTGATGCTGCGCTCCCACTGCTCGCATCAGCCACTATCAGGATCTGCTCTGGCAGGTCGCCCGGCTCCACTGTTGTTTGACTTAAACAGGTTTCACACTTTTAAATGCATTCCTACATGCTGAATACAGTACCTCGGCCAGAACTCCCTAGAAAAAGAGCTTTTCAATCTCAGTCGGTTTTTATCCTTTTACAATAAAGGTTAAATAATAATTTAAAACGTTACACAGCAAGGCAATCCTCTGTTGCACCTCTGATGAGGTGGATAGAAGTGAGCTGATAATGCTGTGATCTTAGATTACTTAAAATACCTTCAAGGAGGGGGAAAAACAAAACATGTGTCAAGTTTCAATCTATTTTTCTATCAGCGACAAACAGGCACGTCTTCTCCTGGTCAGAAATGTATTGACACAATCATAGAGTGCCGTCTGGCTTTTGATAATGTCAGTCAGCTGGCAGATGCAGACAGTTGACATACCAGAGCTGCAGCGTGAGATTGACCGAAGTGACAAAAATAAGCAAAAATCCATCTGCAGATGAGCTTTTTTTCAGCAAGATGAGAAGAATATCACAGAAGGAAGAGAAAAAAAGTGATACATTCTTTTTACTTTTTGCTTCAGTTCTGGGTTTGATTTTTTTGTCGAAGGAGTCAAATAACTGCACAGTGTTGCACATATGTGTGTTTTTGTAGACACAAACGCGCGCACACACACACACACACACACACACACACACACACACACACACACACACACACACACACACACACACACACACACACACACACACACACACACACACACACCCCAGTACAACTTTCACTTGCAGATTAAAAAAATAATAATTTTAATACATTTATACTCTGTCACCTTTTTTTCAGTTTGTCTTGTTATGATGAAACTATTTTTGTTTGGATTTTATGCCAAAAGAAAAGTTTACAAATAAAAATACATACAAATATTTGCATCCAGTTCTCCTGAGTTTATACTGCTGCTGCAGTTACAACTGAAAGTATATTATATACTGCAAAAACACAAAATATTTTTAGTCCCTTTTCTTTTCTCGTCTCACATGAAATGAGACAGAATTAACTCACAAGTAGCTTTTCAGCAAGATACAGAAAGTGTTTTAAGTCAGTAATTTCTTAATATTAATAAATCTCTATTTCCACAGGCAGAGATTTTCTGTCTTATAAAAAGTGTGGTTTAATAAGTGAAATAATCTGCTAGTGGAACTAGTAGTTTTAAAGTCTATGTTAAGGAGTCATTGACTGAAGACAAACTCTTATATGTAGACATTCTAAATACCAGTGTGGGACTTATTTTTCCTTCTGTTTCTTTTATTAAACAAATCCCTTTTTAAGCATAAGTTACCTGGTGGCAGCTGCCCAATGGACTATGACTTTCAGCCGTTCAAAAATAAACTGCTTGCGTCTTTCACTGCAAGATTAAGAATGAGGCTGAGAGAGAGAGAGAGAGAGAGAGAGAGAGAGAGAGAGAGAGAGAGAGAGAAGGAGCTGGAGAGAGAGAGAGAGAGAGAGAGAGAGGAGAGAGAGAGAGAGAGAGAGAGAGAAGGAGCTGGAGAGAAGTGGCTGAACACCAAACAAAAGAAGTCATCGTGGAGTAGACATAAGTGGAAGAAGGCTGCTTTCTGCTTTAGTGAACACAGTAGGGAATTATTCATTTTCACCTTTGTGCTAAGGTAAAAGTTGTTTTTAATGGCCTGACCTGTGAATCAGCTCTGGTAACTCAAAAGGAGAGAGGAAAAAACATAAACTTTGTTTTCAGCTACACACACAAACAGACATTCATGGAAATAAATGATAAGGCAAAGAAAGTCTATAGACTGAACAGTTAGGAAAACAAGGGATCAGTGAGACATTAAACCTTTTGGAAGAGACATTTCTGGAAAAGAAGCTTGAGATGAAGTTGAATTGAATTTAAAGACAAAAGAATAGAATTACCACCTATAAATCACTTTTTATTTTTGCACAATTATGGTCTTTGATCGTAACGTTTGTTGATTTGGTCTAAAGTCATTTTTAGTCCCATTCAGATAATGATGGTATATTTGTAAATTCTTCTTGTGAAATGAACCACCTATTGAAATACTTAACCTCTGGTTTAGGTAAACACTTTAAGATAAGGATTAGTCACAGAGACAGTGCTCTAATGCTGCTTTAAAGATTCTACTGTTTTTAGCTTTTTTATTTTTCTTTCACACTGAAAATATCAATGACAGTTCTCAAAGAAAAAAAATTGACCTTTGCTTCATATTTCTCCCTCTTCTCTTCCTGGGCAATTGCACTTTTTACTGTTAATAAAGAAAAATGAGCACAACTATTACTAAACAAAATATTTATTGTAAAGGAAAGTATGTTTGACAACGTGCTGCTCACTGGAGAAACGCAAAATCTTGCCAAGTATTTATGGTCTATTAAAGTGCAAATATTGCAATAGATTTGAAATAACACAAAATTAACTTACAAGAAACCTTTCAGCAAGATATTGGAGCTTATTTTAAGTAAATAATTCCTTAACAAAGGAAAAAAGTACTAGTTTCATTGACAGATTGTTCCACTTTTTTTTCTTTTTTTTCTTATTAGTGAAATAATCTGTCAGTGAAACTAGTACTTTTAAAACAAGCTCCTATAAATTGTACAAAAATTACTTGTAAGTTAGTTTTATTTTATTTCAAATGTACTAAGAAATTTGTACTTAAAAGAGACAAAAAATACTTGGTAAGATTTTGTGTTTTGTAGTATAATTGCTTTAAGTGTGTAATTTCATCTGGTTTAATTAAGTTCAAGCTAATAATATGAGCCCGTTGATATGAGTGTTTTAAGTTTGATAATCTATTTAGAAATTCAGACTAATATTTTGAAGCAGGGAAAGACGTGGTCCCCAAATTGCACTGGTAGAGGTCAGAACTAAAGACTTTTTTTGTGAACCTCCATTAAATTGTTCACTCGGCAGCAAACTGAGCAGTGGAAAATAATATATTTTGACAGACTAAAAGAAATTGAACAAATAATTTCTAAGTATTATTAACGTACTGCAACAGGCTAACCTTTAGCCGTTAATGATAATACAAGCTAGCCACTAAGGACTATTTCACAAAATTGAAGGAAAATCCATAGCATATGGATAAGTTACACCATAACTGGATTTTTTTCTATATTGGTTAGATTTTTAAAAAATAAAAAGTCTTAATTTCTCTTCATCTGTCATATATAATAAATTATGTTGTTCATATCTAAAAAATACATCCTCCTTTCTTTTTTTAAGATGATGTTTTTTTTCTATTTTAGGAATGTTGAGTCAAACTGTACGTTGTGACACATCTTTGTGGTTTCCTCTGTGGTTATCTCAAAGGTCAGCACTTATCCAGATAATTTATTGGTGGTCATTGGTCCAATTTTTTAAAGTTAAGTAGTTTTGAACTGACAGTGGAGCTGAAAAGCTTTGGGTGTGGTTTCACTTCCTGTTGTTGGGCTCTTAGAGGGAATCCACCAGTCGTTTTACGTCAGCTTTATGTTTCATCTGAACTTGACACACCATTGTGGTTTGTATAAAGGTCAGTAAGAGATAAATAAAGAATTTTTGCAGGGAATGAAGTTTAGAATATCCAGTATCATGTTATGGGAGGCTTGAAAAGTAAAACTGCTTTTTTTTCTTTCTCTCCAAGAGTCTACTCCCACAATCACTTTTTATGGGGCAGTGAAAACTTATATAATATTTTTGTTGACATCATTCTTTTTATTTCTTGTTACTCAGCTCAAGTTTATGGGAAAAAAGCTTCAAACTTGGCCTGCAGCAGCTGGACGTGGCCTGAAATTTACAAAAACCAGCAAAAAGCTCTTTCTAGCCAAATGTGGGTTTATTTGTGTAATCGAATGACACAAGTGAGGGCTTTTTTTAAAGAAACTGATATTTATTTATGATTTTGTCCCTTTTTTTTCTTCTCCCTCCCCGCCCTCATTTTAGCCTTGGCTCCTGTGTTGTTTTCAGAAACAATGTCTCTCTAGCCAAACAGAAAAACCCCCAAAACACAGGGCTATGAAAACAGGAATGACAAACACCATTAGCTGAAAGGTTTCCATCTTATTGCAACTATGTTATCGTTTACTTTACCATACACATCCTAATATGGTTATCTCCCTGTCACGGCGGGCCGGAGCGAAGCCAGGGGGTGGGGGGGCGAGTACAGCTGCCATTTACACAATAAGAAACAAATGTCACAGCTCAGCTACACAGACCTTTCACAGGCCTGCAGTACTTGGCCTTCTCTGCCCTTGGCTCGGCCTCCTGTGTGATTTTTATCTTCTCTCCGGTGTTGGATGCCCTCATAATATGCCTCCCCCACCTCA
>CM065356.1:33475750-33564384 GCA_033032245.1 Poecilia picta | reverse complement strand
ACAGGAACCGCCGAAAAACCAGGGAGTTTGACGCAAATAAGTCATTTTATTGGATAATTACGGAAGAAGATTAGGGCCACCGAAAAACAGAAAGAATTCTGACTTTAAATCCCAGAATTCTGGCTTTAAATCCCAGAATTCTGACTTTATTCTGAGATTAAAATCTGAATTCTGAGATTAGTCTCAGAATTCAGATTTTAAAGTCAGAATTATTTTTTTTGCGGTGGCCCTAATCCTCTTCCGTATATGATGCTTGCTTTTCAGCAATATAAAATGTAGTTTTTCCAGGTTATGCAATTCTGAACTGAATTTTAACTTTGTGTGTATGATTACAGCAAATGTTTGGCTCCACTCCTTTGGACCTAATCACAAAAAAAGGGAATTAAAAGCTTTAGACTAAATTTAACATAAAATACTCATTTAAAAACTCAGAGTGCTCCATAAAATATATTTTCAAATTTTAGTCTAATTGTTTTATACAGGTACATCTAAATAAAATAGAGTAACAAAGTAATTTTATTTCATAAATTTATAACAAATTAAGTACATACACCATTGCTTATTGCAAGCAATTTCTGTTCACCAACATCAATAGAAATAATTTTAGACATTATAACTGACCCAAAACTAGAATAAATTAGTCAATTTCAGAAAGTGAGGGGGAAATGTCTGTCTTTTTATTACACGTTTCAACTAATTTCCCAAATTTATGCGTTTAATCGAACATTATTTTGTATTTTATTACTATACTGTGCAATATTAATTTCAAGCACTTTCAAGGACTTTACACTTTACAAACCATTAAATTCAAGGACTTTCAAGGATTTCAAGTACCTGTAAAAGTGCAGAGGAAAACCTGCTGAAGAAGAAATTTGCTCTGATTTGAAGGTTTTTGGGTTTCAGAATCAGCTGCATGAAGCCAAACTGACCTGCAATCAGTGAGATCCAGACGCGGTTGGGTGCTGGTGCTGGTCCGGGTCGCCGGTCCGGGTCCAGGTCCAGGTCCAGGTCCAGGTCAGCTGCGGGGCCTGGGCTTGGTCCTGGTGCCTCCTCCAGGGCCCCGTCTCCGTCATGCTGCAGGACGGCCGGCGGACTGCGAGGACAGTGAGGCAGGACGCTGCGGCGGTACCAGCGACGACCCGGGTCGGGTTACGGCCGGCGCCGGACGAGGACAGAGGTGTGAGCTTACAGCAGCCGCCTCGGGTTTCAACACGTGGCGCGGCGAGCCGGACCCCAGCTCACCTGCGGCAGGCCAACACGACACCGCGCCGCTGACGCCACGGAAACGGGGCGGCACAGGAAGTTCTGGTTCTGATCCAGCAGCTGGAGTCTGGAAAAGGTCACGGTTTTGTTTCTGTTCTCCCATCCTCAGCCTCAGGAAACTACACTACCCAGAATTCAGCTGCTTTCATTCAGTTTCCCCAAAAGCAAAAAAAAAAATGTTTAAAATGAAACAAAAACCATAAAAAATCTTGATTGTTTGGAAGAATTTTATTTAATTATTTCATCACATTATTAAGGAAACAAACAAAAAAAAAAAAACCCTGAGCGACAAACTAAGAGGGTCGGCCATGTCAGGAGCAGCTACAAGTCCAGCAGAGTGTGTGTGTGTGTGTGTGTGTGTGTGTGTGTGTGTGTGTGTGTGTCTACAGGTTGGGGTTAACCGCTCCAGATCCTTGACACTCGATGATGTAGGTGACGCCGCTGCTCAGCTCGTCTTCGCTCTTCGTTATCGTAAACTTCGCCTGCAGACACAACAGGAACAGGAAGAATTAAAGTTTCAAAATAAAAGTCTAAATGAGTTGATTTTGATTCTAATTATAAAGAAGCTCCAGGAGGAAAAATGTTTTCTGGAGACTTGAACAGGGAAGTACGGTGGTGGCAGCATCATGTGGGGAGATTTAAACTCACACATCACAGATTCCTCTTCTTCTCCTGCAGCAGTCAGTCTTGCAATGGCTTTAAAGAGGCCTCTGACTGAAGACTGCTGCTTTATGACAGTTGTATGACTGTAATGACAGACTAACAGCTCAATATTCCCCAGGAACACATGCTGGATGAAATCATCACTGCTAATCCTTCTCCTTTGCTTTTGCCACTTCTCGTTGAATCTGTGATGGAAGAGACGGTTTGAACTTCCTACTTCTCTCAACTCACAGTTCAGGTATTATTTCAGTGTATGAGGTGCTAAACAGTAGGGCTGTATAATAATATCGATATCGCGATATATATCAATATTTTCTTTCCTAGTTAAACCTTTCTTCCTGTGTGTGTGTGTGTGTCCCGTAGGGTTGTGTAATAATATCGATATCACGATATATATCGATATTTTCTTTCCTAGAGAAAAATCGCTATTCATCCTTAAGTATCGTAACGTCCAACTGTCACCTTGTTGACTCACTGCTGGCTTCACCAGGTCATCAGGCTTAGAGTGATTCCTTCAGATGTTCAGGTTAAAAAGGTATCAAACTATTCAGAGCAGGAACTTGGTTCACTTTATTTACTTTACTAATGCATGTCAGCTACAGTTTGGACTGTTTCAACTAAAAGAAACATGTTTTCTCTCCACTTCTTTGATTCATTTTGTCCAGCTGTCCACTTTAAGTCTGTGTCCAACCAGAACCAGGTATTGTGTAGTTGGAGCTTTTAATCAGTTTTCAGTTAAATTCATTCAGTCCAACTTTATAACAGTCACAAAATGTCACCAAAATCACTCTGTCCCTCTGAAACCTTTCAGAAAATCGCAAAAGTGTATTGAATTGTATCGTTTGCTGAATATCGCGATATATATGAGATTATTGCATCACTACAGCCCTAATAAACAGCTGCTCCAGGTTATAGAAAAATTGCTTGTTGCCACGGTTACGCATCACAACTGTCTGAAAGTGAAAGTGGGAGCAGAAATTGTCGGCATCGATAACCAGAGGAACAAACTGTGGAAACAACATGATTTGTCAATTTCCTAACAGATTTATGAGCAGTAAATCTGCGCTTTCAGAAACCAAAACGACTAATTTCCCAGTTGGACTGTAACCGTTTCTCACTGGATCTGATCTCGGGTTCAGCTGGTCGCTGCCTGACCTGAGTGAGCTGCTCTGCGATGTGGATGGCCGTCTGCGTGTGCAGCGTCACGGCGCCGGTCCGGATCCGAGACGTTCCCTTCGCCAGCGCCATGAAGATGACGAGCTGAGGAGGAGGAGGAGGAGGAGGAAGGGTCGGTGACATCATCATCGTCATCATCATCACGGCGCGCTGCGGCCTCACCTGGTCCTGCAGGAACTCGTCCACGCAGCCGTTGTGTCTCAGGTTCCTCAGCAGCATCTCAGCTGCTTCTATTCCCACTTTATCCGCATAAACACCTGAAACAACAGGTCAGAGGTCACAGGGGGCGGGACCTGGAACCTGACTGGTCGACTTTATTCTTGTAATAAGACTTATTTTCTTAGCAAAGTCTTAAATACTCTGTCATTGTCACATGACTTTATTCTAATAAATAATAAAAATACTATCCTGGCTTTAATATTTTATTGTAGAAATTACTTGAACTCAAGGTCCAAATAAACAGAAGCTGTAAACAAACTTCTGAAACAAGATGGCCGCCCTGGGAGTTCTGACATCACTCTAAACTCTGGAAACCAGAAGAGTAAATTGGTGGAAAAATTAACCAGATCAGCCCTGGAATGAAGTGAAAACGTCCAGGAAAACCATCAAACTGCTCCTGATTTCTCTGCAGTGATGAAAACACACTGATGGGTTTCCAGAGCGCTGCTGCCCCCTGCTGGTCATCAGCATAAACACACTGATTGGTTTCCAGAGCGGTGCTGCCCCCTGCTGGTCATCAGCATAAACACACTGATGGGTTTCCAGAGCGCTGCTGCCCCCTGCTGGTCATCAGCATAAACACACTGATAGGAGCGCTGCTGCCCCCTGCTGGTCATCAGCATAAACACACTGATGGGTTTCCAGAGCGCTGCTGCCCCCTGCTGGTCATCAGCATAAACACACTGATGGGTTTCCAGAGCGCTGCTGCCCCCTGCTGGTCATCAGCATAAACACACTGATGGGTTTCCAGAGCGCTGCTGCCCCCTGCTGGTCATCAGCATAAACACACTGATGGGTTTCCAGAGCGCTGCTGCCCCCTGCTGGTCATCAGCATAAACACACTGATGGGTTTCCAGAGCGCTGCTGCCCCCTGCTGGTCATCAGCATAAACACACTGATAGGAGCGCTGCTGCCCCCTGCTGGTCATCAGCATAAACACACTGATGGGTTTCCAGAGCGCTGCTGCCCCCTGCTGGTCATCAGCATAAACACACTGATGGGTTTCCAGAGCGCTGCTGCCCCCTGCTGGTCATCAGCATAAACACACTGATGGGTTTCCAGAGCGCTGCTGCCCCCTGCTGGTCATCAGCATAAACACACTGATTGGTTTCCAGAGCGCTGCTGCCCCCTGCTGGTCATCCTCACCTTTCTTTCCCAGAGCCGATCCTGCGAACAGGCAGCCTGTGGACGACTCTGCGATGATTCTGAAACAGAGCGACCAATCAGAGAGCTGCCGGTGCTGTGACATCAGCGGGTGGGCGGGGCTTACATGATGCCGTTGCCGTTCCCGCAGGCCTTCTCCTTTTCCTGCACCGGCTGGATGTTGATGTAAAGTTCTTTGATTTCCTTCCTGATGGTCCGAACGGCGGCGGCCGACATGTCTTTAGCCAGCTGCAGGCAGAAACAGGAAGTCAGCTCAGACAGACCAAATTAAGAGACTTTATATCAGCCGAGAGGGGCTTTTACTTTGAAGGGCAGGACTCCGGCCACGAAGGCTCTGCCGTGGATCTTTGTGATGTTTCCTCTGTCCGTCATGGAGACGGGCTGCAGCTCCTTGAGCGGCCGGGCCGTCACCGCCACCTCCCCGCCGCCTTTAGGGTAGTAGCCCCTGCAGCACAAACAGACGCCATGACAACCAGGGTCTCTGACAGGAAACGGCAGCCGCACGGCGGCGGAGTCGGGGGGACGGACCTCATCCTGATGTCGCAGTCAAAATGGACGCCGAACTTCTCCACAATGGGCTTGAAGACCTGCAGGAGGAACCAGGAAGTTTATGGAGAATTTAAAGTTCCAAACTTTAACTATCTGCCATAAAGAAGATCCATTATGTTCCCTCGAAAAGGTTGGAAGATGTCTACGGCCTACACAAAACGTGTTTATTACAATTTCTTTAAACAAAATCGCTTCAGTTCTCCTTTCAGAATAAACGGTTTTTATGGCCTCCGTCACTTTAAAACGAAATAAGCTGCTGCTGCCCTCAATGTTTACGGCAACATGTGAAAATGACTGCAATTAAACAACCATACACATTTGAAAAGCAGAAGTGGAGCCTCCTGCACAACCAACGAGAATGCAGTAGGTGGTTTCTGGATGGTACGTCAACAACAAAACTCTTGTCTTTTCCAGCAGCCATTGTAAAGCACATGCTCGGTAAAACCAGATGACCAAATGTGCTGGAGCTCCGCTATGGTTGCTAGGTAACCTTTTATATCAGTTAAATAAATCAATCCGTCATTGAACCACTAGGAATAACAAATAACTATTACACTGAATAAATCCAAACAAATTGTTATAACAGGTAAAAAAACCTTCCTGCCTCAAATTAAATGCAGAAATACAATATGCAAAGAAAGTTACAAAATAAAATCTAAAACAAAAAATTCTGGAATTGTACAAATAGAAATAATTTTGGTAACTTTAACTGACCTAAAACAAGAAACGTTTAGTCTGATTTGACTTCAGACACAGAGAAAAAAATCTGGTCATTAATTAGACGTATGAAAATATCTGGTTTCAACTGTAAAAAACAAATTTAAGCTTTTAATCAATTGTTAGCTTAAATAATTACCTTATTAACAAACTATGCAGTCTGAATACAAAGCACTTTAAAATACTTTTTACACAAATCAAGAATTTTCCAAACCCTAAAAACACCAAATTGAAAATTCAAGGATTTCAAGCACCCATACAAACTAAGACTACAGATCCTGTGTTGAGTGTAGCGATATAAACAGCATCTAACTGGACCTACTGGTCAATATTTAACATAAACTGGTGAGTCTCTTGTTTTGGACGCTGCTGCAGTGACCCTGTGGCTCCAGCAGGGGGCGCACTCAGCCTACCTTTACAGTGTAGTCGATCTGCGGTGCCATCTCTGCGTTGGTTCCTCCCTTCAGAAGGAGCTGTGAGGCGGCGTCGGCGTACAGCGCGCAGGGCAGCGCCGCCTGCAGCAGCAAACACACACTCCTGGCAGAAAACACACACATTACAGAAACCGTGGGAAAAAAAACGCGCCGGGGGGCTGCAGCGACCGGGGGGGCTGCAGCGGCCGGGGGGGCTGCAGCGGCCGGGGGGGCTGCAGCGGCCGGGGGGGCTGCAGCGGCCGGGGGGGCTGCAGCGGCCGGGGGGCTGCAGCGGCCGCTCCTCACCCTGCGGTCTGCGTGTCGGCCGTGTGGCTCCCCGACCGGATCTTCCCTGGAGTCAGGCTGATGTCGGTGGAGCCGATGCTGCCGCCCTGCAGGCTGCCGGAGCAAAGGTCAGAGACCAGCTGGAGGCCCGTCAGGTGCTGCGGCCTGAAACAAAAACAACAACAAGCAGCGTGAAAAGGGGTTAAACCGCCAGGACACTAGGGCTGTAGTGATACAATAATCTGACGATACGATACACGATATTCTGCCCACGATACGATATATATTATAATATTCATTAAACGATACAATTCAATACACTTTTGCGATTTTCTGAAGATTTTAGAGGGACAGAGTGATTTTGGTGACATTTAGTGACTGTTATAAAGTTGGACTGAATTAATTGAACTGAAAACTGATTAAAAGCTCCAACTACACAATACCTGGTTCTGGTTGGACACAGACTTAAAGTGGACAGCTGGACAAAATGAATCAAAGAAGTGGAGAGAAAACATGTTTCTTTTAGTTGAAACAGTCCAAACTGTAGCTGACATGCATTAGTAAAGTAAATAAAGTGAACCAAGTTCCTGCTCTGAATAGTTTGATACCTTTTTAACCTGAACATCTGAAGGAATCACTCTAAGCCTGATGACCTGGTGAAGCAAGCAGTGAGTGAACAAGGTGACAGTTGGACGTTACGATACTTAAGGATGAATATCGATTTTTCTCTAGGAAAGAAAATATCGATATATATCGTGATATCGATATTATTACACAACCCTATGGGACACACACACACACAGTAAGAAAGGTTTAACTAAAATGAATACAAATAAATGGCTTGAACTGCTGAAAATACAAATAAAGTTTCAAACCGAAAAATAACAGGCAAGAATGGATTAAAGTGAAATAAAAAAGATGCAGGACTGGCTTCAAGTGATGGAAACATTCAGAAAGAAAGATTCCAACTGAAAAGAAACAAAATAATGTTTAAAAAACAGGGATAAAACACGCAGAAATGGCTTAAATTGACAAAAAATAGGCATAAAGGAAGGGTTTACACTACGGTCTGCACCGACTGCAGCTTTCAGGCCGATTACCAATTTTTAAGAAGCCAATTCCGATTTTGGCCAATACCGTTTTTTTTTTTTAAATCTGAAATGCCACTAAATAGAGAGAGAAAGGTGAGTTGGTAGCAGCGCGGTGGCTAGTATTACTGCTAACGTGCAGACATGACCTGGTGGGCGGAGCCAACAGTCAAACCTCCAACAACACAACAGAAGACGACAGAGGCCAGAGGTCAGACCTTTGCTGAGGAAGGTGAGATCGGCTTCACATCAAAGTATCGGCCCATAAAGGAAACCGGCACTGATAAACTGGCTGGTTAGCAAATCGGTGCACCGTTAATTTTAACTGCTGAAAATACATAAAAAGGGATGAAACTAGAAATGTGATTTGATCTTAATATCTGTATTAGTTATAGATTGGATATTACAATGTTTCCAATCCCTAAGAGCACATCTATTCAGTCTAATTCTACGCTTTGTGCTGTGAGCGATATCATGCTTTAGTCTTTATTTTATATTGCATTTAGAAGGTCTAATTATATTTTATTAACCATTTGAAAGAAGGTTTTTGCAGCTTATTTTTACGTGTTTAACCAAATCCGTCAACCTGTCGATTCTGTCACTTTCAGTTCCTTTACCATTTATTTATTTTACTTTGGCTGATCTGCTCCTACCTGCACCGTAGGACTGAACAAATTAAAATCGGGTTTCCATGTTTGACCAAGCTTGTGAAGCTGTTGGTGTGTTTAAGTGAGCTGTACTACTGCAGAGTTATCAGATACCTTTATATCTTAGATTTTTTTAAAGCGTTTTAAGTCATTTTAAGTCTGTATTGGACAGGCCGATAGTAAACCTCAGACATCAGAAGTGAAAAAAGTGGATCTGTGCATCTGTAGGGTTATTATGAAAGTAATAAAGATTTCATGTCATATCCCAGATTAAATTTTACATTATTTCTTAAAAACATATTTTCTACTCTCGCATATACAACATATGAAAGATGCTTCTCTAAAAAACAACAAATATATATATATATATGTATATTACTGTATACTGTATACCAATCAAAATGGCTGAAAATTACTAATTGATTTTGTAAAAATATTAAAGGTCCAATAATCAACAAATAGATAACTACTGAAATTCAGTCCGTGTTATCAAAAAATGGCATTAAATTGAAGCATTTTCTTTCCAATTCTCATTAAAGCGACATCATTTCAGGTTGATCTAAAAGTTGAAAGTCTAGTTGTTATATCTCTGAGCTGAAACAGAGTTGATAGATGAACAGATTTTTCTGGAAGAGAGGAAGCAGCAGAAGAATCAGGGAATAATGAAAAGGCTTCGTGGATGAAACAGAAAGACGCTCCTATTGTCTGACGCTTCAGATGCTCATTAATATTCTTATTTATGGAGATTTTTGAATCAAGTCTGGTCTGTGTGTGGAGATCCTGCAACATTAAATCTGTTAAGTTTAAAATCATCAGAATCCATATGAAAGCTACACATTTAACCTGAGCTGGGACATAAATCTGACGCGAATTACCGAACATTAGAGTCGATTAAACGGGTTTTTGTTCCTCTGAACCTGACTGGAGCAACTTTAATGAATAGGCTAACGTTAGCCTGTTAGCTGCTAACCCACCTGAGCCCCGGGCTGCTCCTGCCCGCCCGGACCTTGGTGATCTTTATGGCGGAGCCGGTGATGCAGCTGAGCGCCGCCGAGACTCTCAGGATCTGTCCGCCCTGCGGAGAGCCGACAGCGGGGTGAGGCGGAGCCGCGCCGGGGCGCCGAGAGGCGGCTGCCGGCCGTTAGCTCCCCGTTAGCCCGTTATTATCGGCGCGGAGGAGGAACCTCAGCGGCTCCCCCGTCGTTTCTCTGCTGGTTAAGGTCGATACTCACTCCCTCCATGACGCTTCCGTCTATCTCCACCGCTGAGTCCATGTTCAGTCACTGAACTCCGCCGTAACTTTGTCTCTCGCTCTCGGTTGTCCTGCTCCGCTGCAGCCGGCGGTACTTTTCCAACTGTTCCAGCTCGGAACAACGGACTTGCACTACTTCCGGTGACCGTCACAATAAAATGCTGATCGCACAACGCCATTGGTGGAAACTTTCCAACTCACACCAATGAAGATGAGAGTCTATGAAAGAGGTTGACGTTAAGAATACAAGGAGATTTTTTGTGTTGAGACTGGCAGATTTTTGAGTTTTGAACGAATGAAACTGTAATGAGGAATCCGTGGTAGTGTAATAAATCTCCGGCTCGTCTATGGCCGAGCAGCGAGAACTACGTCTCTGTGTGTTATTTCTATTACTTATTTATTTAAGAGTATAGCCACATTTCTGTCTGCTGATTCTAGAACACTGCAAACATTAAGAAAATTCTCAATATACATGCACACATTTTACATTGTCCCAGGATAAATACCTGGGGATCCCATATGTAAAAAAATAAACATCCAACTTCCGGACCCCCCACTGAGCCCCTCCCCCACTGAGCCCCTCCCCCACTTCCGGACCCCCCACTGAGCCCCTCCCCCACTTCCGGACCCCCCACTGAGCCCCTCCCCCATATCCGGACCCCCCACTGAGCCCCTCCCCCACTTCCGGACCCCCCACTGAGCCCCTCCCCCATATCCGGACCCCCCACTGAGCCCCTCCCCCACTTCCGGACCCCCCACTGAGCCCCTCCCCCACCGAGCCAATCCAACACTTCTGGACCCCCAACTCAAATCCTCCCCAACTTCCACTGAGCCCCTCCCCCATGACAGAAGCTACACCCACCTGTCACATTCAATTAGGTTATTAACGTGATGTAAGGGTGTATGTACCTATAGTCTCTTCAGTTGCACCACAAGCGGTTCTTTTTGCACTCGCCCATTCTCACAAAAATTACAAATATTAAAGGGAAGCCATCAGCAAAGGTTGAGGACGCAAAGCCCAAAACATGGACGGAATCTCGGCAACAAGCCTTGCTCCTGGACTGCAAGTTACACTCTGGACCTTGACCGGCTCTTGGTTCCAAGTCTGTCTCAGCTATGACAAAGGTCACGGACTGGTTCTCAGCCTGGAGATTCTGGATGGGTTCGGATCGAGATCTCTCTCTCCAGTGTGGCCACGATCATACGGAGACAAATTCACCGCATAAGAGAGCAGCACCAGCGGCCTCAGGCCTCCAGGGTTGTTTGGGTCTGAGAGGCTTCAAGTGAAATAAAAAATGACTGGGAATGAATGCTGTCTGGATGAGATAATATCAACAGTTTGAGAAAAATTAGTCTATTTGGCAACTTTGGGAAGGAGCAGATGTTGAGTTTGTGAGGTCCCAAATATTTATAGGTCGTCCAATACACACTAAGTATAAGGCGCCAGAATCTTTATGCAACCAATAGTAGCAACGCCATTGGTTGAAACTGTCCAACTCACACAAATGAAGATGAGAGTATATAAAATGGTTGATGTTAAGAATACAAGGAGAATTTTTGTGTTGAGACTTTCGAAGATTTTTGAGTATCGAACTGATGAAACTGTAATGAGGAATCCGTGGTACTGTAATAAATCTCCGGCTCGTCTATGGCCTAGCAGCAAGAACTACGTGCGTTATTTCTATTACTTATATATTTAAGAGTATAGCCACATTTCAATTCTCCAATAAGAGCCGCCTCGTCGGCTTCCCATCCGATGGAGACTCTCTGCGATGCACAGGCACATGCAAAGTGTGGAGAGGGTCTAGGGTTGCTTGAGCACCTGCCCCTTTAGTGGTCTCTGCACGACCCCGACGCTGCATGTTGACGGAGAGTCCCCAAAGCGCCAGGTCCCGTCAACACGTGTCGCGACGGCACAAGGGGAGCCGAACGAGGTGACGCACCTCCAAACCAGCGACCGCCGATTCAAGAACACCGCAAACAGCAATAAAATCCTCTATATACGTATACACACATTTTACATGGTCCCAGGATAAATACCCTGTGTAAAAGAAAGAAATAAAATAAAATAATGATGGAAAAACTGTCACATCCTCTTTCTTCCTGATCTTCTGTCACTCTGAACTCCAGGGATTAGCAGCAGTCACATCCACTAGAGGGCGCTTTAAGCTAAGATCTGCTATAAAGAAGACCTTGCTGTTAATGTTCTCTACGTGTATGCAGTCATCATATACAACGATGAAGAATGTTACAAACATTTTCGACTTTTACCATCAAAACCGCTGATTTAATATTTTAAAAGGATGAAATCAGACAGTGATTAAAGTTTGCTGCACATTCTGGTATTTTAGAGACTCAGTTAAACCAAACTAAAATAGATTCCTCAATTTGAAAACAAGTGTTTAAAAAAAACAAACAAACAAAAAAAAAACACCAGCGAATAGATCCACAAGCAATGGTTCCAGGCTCCAGCCTCTCTCACCGCGTCAAGCAGAGAGCGTCCGCTGAGAAAGGCTCGTTGCTCCCACTTGTTACTCCTGCCGGCCCTCCTGTCAGCTCTGTGTCTGGAGCAGGTGAGGGACGTCAGCAGAGGCTGCAGTCGTCTGAAAAACGACCCTCAGTAGGATAAAGGAATTGTTGAAATGAAATAGAAAGAAAAATAGAAAGAAAAACCAAAGCCAAAAAGATATGCGACAGCCTGTGCAACACACAAGGTTATACTCCACCATCTGTCTACTACTGTTGTGGTGCTGCTGCCGTGGTCCAGAGGCAAACGTCCTACGCTTGCGAGCCCGAGGTATCTGGTTCGAGACCCGTCCTTCCGTGCAAAACTTTTCTCCAAGCAAAATTGGACGGACAGGCAGAACAGAAGCGCTGTAGCGACAAAACGGAGAGGGTAGAAACACCTCCAGCAACATGAACCATTCATGAACACCAGAGGCATGAAAAATTGATCCAAACCCTTGACTGACTTCACCTCAAACTCAGAGAGGCTGTCGATCCTCCATCCAGCGCAGTGAAAATCAACCACCGCCAAAGGAGCTCAAACTTACAAACATTAACCTGTCATCGCCTCAAGATATGTGGCACCACCGACGACCTCCTTGCACTCGACCGTCCCAAAAAATTAGATATATTAAAAGGAGCAAATGGACGGAAATTCAGCAACCAGCTTTGCTTTCATACTGCCAGTTACACTCTGGATCGGCTCTTGGTTCCAAGTCGGTCTCAGCCTTGGCAATGGTCACGGACTGATGCTGAGCCTGGAGATTCCAGGATGTGTTCCGATCGGGATCTCCTCTCCGGTGTGGTCACCATGATACTGAGACAAATTCGCCGTTTAAGAGAGCGGCGCCAGCGGGTTCGTGACTCCAGGGTTGTTTGGGTCTGAGAGGGTCCAGGTGAAGCTGGCGTCGCCTCAGGCGAGAGCCGCCTCATCGGCTTCCCATCCGATGGAGACTCTCTGCGATGCACAGGCACATGCAAAGTGGGGAGAGGGTCTAGGGTTGCTTGAGCACCTGCCCCTTTAGTGGTCTCTGCACGACCCCGACGCTGCATGTTGACGGAGAGTCCCCAAAGCGCCATGTCCCGTCAACACGTGTCGCGACGGCACAAGGGGAGCCGAACGAGGTGACGCACCTCCAAACCAGCGACCGCCGATTCAAGAACACCGCAAACATCAATAAAATCCTCTATATACGTATACACACATTTTACATGGTACCAGGATAAATACCCTGTGTAAAAGAAAGAAATAAAATAAAATAATGATGGAAAAACTGTCACATCCTCTTTCTTCCTGATCTTCTGTCACTCTGAACTCCAGGGATTAGCAGCAGTCACATCCACTAGAGGGCGCTTTAAGCTAAGATCTGCTATAAAGAAGACCTTGCTGTTAATGTTCTCTACGTGTATGCAGTCATCATATACAACGATGAAGAATGTTACAAACATTTTCGACTTTTACCATCAATACCGCTGATTTAATATTTTAAAAGGATGAAATCAGACAGTGATTAAAGTTTGCTGCACATTCTGGTATTTTAGAGACTCAGCTAAACCAAACTAAAATAGATTCCTCAATTTGAAAACAAGTGTTTAAAAAAACAAACAAACAAAAAAAAAAACACCAGCGACTAGATCCACAAGCAATGGTTCCAGGCTCCAGCCTCTCTCACCGCGTCAAGCAGAGAGCGTCCGCTGAGAAAGGCTCGTTGCTCCCACTTGTTACTCCTGCCGGCCCTCCTGTCAGCTCTGTGTCTGGAGCAGGTGAGGGACGTCAGCAGAGGCTGCAGTCGTCTGAAAAACGACCCTCAGTAGGATAAAGGAATTGTTGAAATGAAATAGAAAGAAAAATAGAAAGAAAAACCAAAGCCAAAAAGATATGCGACAGTCTGTGCAACACACAAGGTTATACTCCACCATCTGTCTACTACTGTTGTGGTGCTGCTTTTGTCCAGAGGCAAACGTCCTACGCTTGCGAGCCCGAGGTATCTGGTTCGAGACCCGTCCTTCCGTGCAAAACTTTTCTCCAAGCAAAATTGGACGGACAGGCAGAACAGAAGCGCTGTAGCGACAAAACGGAGAGGGTAGAAACACCTCCAGCAACATGAACCATTCATGAACACCAGAGGCATGAAAAATTGATCCAAACCCTTGACTGACTTCACCTCAAACTCAGAGAGGCTGTCGATCCTCCATCCAGCGCAGTGAAAATCAACCACCGCCAAAGGAGCTCAAACTTACAAACATTAACCTGTCATCGCCTCAAGATATGTGGCACCACCGACGACCTCCTTGCACTCGACCGTCCCAAAAAATTAGATATATTAAAAGGAGCAAATGGACGGAAATTCAGCAACCAGCTTTGCTTTCATACTGCCAGTTACACTCTGGATCGGCTCTTGGTTCCAAGTCGGTCTCAGCCTTGGCAATGGTCACGGACTGATGCTGAGCCTGGAGATTCCAGGATGTGTTCCGATCGGGATCTCCCTCTCCGGTGTGGTCACCATGATACTGAGACAAATTCGCCGTTTAAGAGAGCGGCGCCAGCGGGTTCGTGACTCCAGGGTTGTTTGGGTCTGAGAGGGTTCAGGTGAAGCTGGCGTCGCCTCAGGCGAGAGCCGCCTCATCGGCTTCCCATCCGATGGAGACTCTCTGCGATGCACAGGCACATGCAAAGTGTGGAGAGGGTCTAGGGTTGCTTGAGCACCTGCCCCTTTAGTGGTCTCTGCACGACCCCGACGCTGCATGTTGACGGAGAGTCCCCAAAGCGCCAGGTCCCGTCAACACGTGTCGCGACGGCACAAGGGGAGCCGAACGAGGTGACGCACCTCCAAACCAGCGACCGCCGATTCAAGAACACCGCAAACAGCAATAAAATCCTCTATATACGTATACACACATTTTACATGGTACCAGGATAAATACCCTGTGTAAAAGAAAGAAATAAAATAAAATAATGATGGAAAAAATGTCACATCCTCTTTCTTCCTGATCTTCTGTCACTCTGAACTCCAGGGATTAGCAGCAGTCACATCCACTAGAGGGCGCTTTAAGCTAAGATCTGCTATAAAGAAGACCTTGCTGTTAATGTTCTCTACGTGTATGCAGTCATCATATACAACGATGAAGAATGTTACAAACAAACATTTTCGACTTTTACCATCAATACCGCTGATTTAATATTTTAAAAGGATGAAATCAGACAGTGATTAAAGTTTGCTGCACATTCTGGTATTTTAGAGACTCAGCTAAACCAAACTAAAATAGATTCCTCAATTTGAAAACAAGTGTTTAAAAAAAAACAAACAAACAAAAAAAACACCAGCGAATAGATCCACAAGCAATGGTTCCAGGCTCCAGCCTCTCTCACCGCGTCAAGCAGAGAGCGTCCGCTGAGAAAGGCTCGTTGCTCCCACTTGTTACTCCTGCCGGCCCTCCTGTCAGCTCTGTGTCTGGAGCAGGTGAGGGACGTCAGCAGAGGCTGCAGTCGTCTGAAAAACGACCCTCAGTAGGATAAAGGAATTGTTGAAATGAAATAGAAAGAAAAATAGAAAGAAAAACCAAAGCCAAAAAGATATGCGACAGCCTGTGCAACACACAAGGTTATACTCCACCATCTGTCTACTACTGTTGTGGTGCTGCTGCCGTGGTCCAGAGGCAAACGTCCTACGCTTGCGAGCCCGAGGTATCTGGTTCGAGACCCGTCCTTCCGTGCAAAACTTTTCTCCAAGCAAAATTGGACGGACAGGCAGAACAGAAGCGCTGTAGCGACAAAACGGAGAGGGTAGAAACACCTCCAGCAACATGAACCATTCGTGAACACCAGAGGCATGAAAAATTGATCCAAACCCTTGACTGACTTCACCTCAAACTCAGAGAGGCTGTCGATCCTCCATCCAGCGCAGTGAAAATCAACCACCGCCAAAGGAGCTCAAACTTACAAACATTAACCTGTCATCGCCTCAAGATATGTGGCACCACCGGCGACCTCCCTGCACTCGACCGTCCCCAAGAAAAATTGAAATATTAAAAAAGGAAATCCATCAGAAAAAATTGAGGACGCGAAGCCCAGCAAACCATGGACGGCTTTGCTTTCATACTACAAGTTACACTCTGGACCAGTTCTTGGTTCCAAGTCGGTCTCAGCCTTGGCAATGGTCACGGACTGATGCTGAGCCTGGAGATTCCAGGATGTGTTCGGATCGGGTTCTCCCTCTCCGGTGTGGTCACCATGATACTGAGACAAATTCGCCGTTTAAGAGAGCGGCGCCAGCGGGTTCGTGACTCCAGGGTTGTTTGGGTCTGAGAGGGTTCAAGTGAAGCCGGCTTCGCCTCAGGCGAGAGCCGCCTCGTTGTAACCATGATCGCCATCATCGCATTGTAACCTTGATCGCTATCATCATCTCGTTTGGCCGTTTTCCTTTACAGCGTTAACAATCATCGTACTTACCGATGTAGTTGAAGAAAGACGTAAGTGTTTGTAGGTGAGGCGCCTCCTGGTTTGTGGGCGTCGCCCTTTCCTCCCGCTGTCGGCGTCCGAAGAACAACGGAGACGGTTCCTCCAAACTGTACGCAGCCATCAGAACTGAGATCGTTGATAGGGTTTTTTACTTGTTTTAGTGACCATTTGTCCCAAAATTAAATTCAAAAATCAAAAAACTCAAAAGTCAAAAGTGATCAAAACAAAAGGTGAATCAAACTCAAATAGTCACCTGATGCACATGGATTTTGGTTTTATATTCCAGTTCAGCCAATAAAAGGTTACAGGCTTGTGGTCTAATTACTGCACCTATTCAATGACTAACAAAAACCGATGTGACTATCTGGCTGGTAAAAAACCTTGTGACCACCACGTGCATAATAAGTTACCTAAGACCCACATATTTATACCGTGAAATACCCACATCCCAACCTGAAATCAATCAACTTATTAAGTGAATTACTAACCAAAAAACATTCTAAATAACAAATAAAATACAAATACTAATGATAAATCAACTAGGAAAACAAACAAATGCTAAGAATAAACTAAACAATTTAAATTCTAAGATTTAACCAAACAATGGGAAAATAGCTCCTACAGTTATAATCTAAAAACAGTTACTAAGTGTTTTATGGGTGAAACTCAGCTTAAAACTGTTAACTTCACCATTATACAAATAACTAAACATGTTTAAATTTATTTTCTTGCCTTTGATACAAACGTCAATGTCATTAAACAATCACAACAATCTTTTATTTAATAATAAAGGTTCATCTGGTTCCTTTTTACATTCCTAAAGTCAGTAAATGTTTCCTGTTGGCGGCTTTAAGATTTTGGAGCCGCGCCTGAAGGCAACACCGGGTCCCGCTCGCGCTCTTTCCAACGTCATCACATGACGTCACAGACAGCTTCGCGTTGTTTTCTCTCAGCATCCTGGAAGCCGAACGCGTGTTGCCATGGTGATTCTTCATAAGGAGCTTTACCGCCACCTGGTGACGAAGTGGAGACACGTCACTTAAAAACGATCAAAACCAAGTAAATATTATTTACTTAATATTATTAAGTAAATAATATTAAGGAATTATTACTTAAAATGAGCTCATATTTCTTGCTAAAATTTATTTATAAGTTATTTTAGTCTTTTTAAGTGTAATAAGATATTTCCACAAGAAACTGCACAGAAATACGAGGTAATATTTTGTGTTTTTTTGTCTAATATTTGTTTTATAGGATTTCTCCAACCAGAATGGGATTTCAAATTAACTTCACCCAAAAACCTGAATGTTTTGCTATCAATTTTTGTTTTATTATTTTTAATTGACATTATTTATTGTTTTTGTTTCGTCACTTCTTCAAAATACATTATATAATTTGAAGGTTTGTTTGTTACACTTGAAAATCTACAAAAGTCCCTGCAGATCTGGTTTGAATTTAAGTTTGTCAATTGTATAGGAGCCTTTTGAAAACCTTCATGAATAATTGATCAGATAAACCATCTGACTTTCCTCTGTTACCGTTTCTAACCTCGTATTCATCATCTGGGATGTTTGGGCTGCACTTGGTCTGGTTCCTCACCTGGACCGTCTGCATGGGGGATGAAGCCCCAGCAGCACAACTAGGATCACTGGGACACTGAAACCCCACCACCACGATAAGGTGGCAGCCATGGAGGGGATGTGTGTGTGTGTGTGTGTGTGTGTGTGTGTGTGTGTGTAGGTGTGTGTAGGTGTGTGTGTAGGTGTGTGTGTGTGTGTGTGTGTGTGTAGGTGTGTGTGTGTGTGTGTGTGTAGGTGTGTGTAGGTGTGTGTGTGATGTGTGTATTTAGTAAATTAGACGTTTCTTGGCCCCTTTTTCTTCTCTTTTCTAGCAGCAGACGACTCATAAGCTCAACAACACAAAAGCTTTATATTTATTACAAAGTATTAATCTAAGAATCGATTTCTTCCTGAAATAGAAATGATTTCTCTTTAAATTCTCTGCTTTCATACTTTGATGGATTGTTCTTCTTTTTTCCCTTTCCTACAGTTTTTCATGTTAAATTGCACTTTTTGCTAAACTTGTTATTCTGTCTTAAATCCGTTATTCTAAATAAAAACCAACACAAAGATCACACTGTAACTTTTATCTTTGATAAAAACCTGTTTGCTTCTTATAACAAACAAACCAGATATAACAAGTTTGTTCTTCTTCAGGGTCCGAACTGAAAAGGTCCAAACGTGTTAAATCAGCTTTTGTTTGGTATAAAACCAGGATTTATCAAAGAAAAAGGTAAATGGACTGAACTTATGAAGAGCCTTGCTGGTCAGGTTGACGACTCAAAGCTCTTCACACTACAGTCACATTTACACAGCCGCACTAAACAAGCCACTGCATGATCCTTTTGCTAATCTGTATTAAAATACAGATTTAAACTGAATAACAAGCTGCAATTCAGTGCAATTCAATACAAAAAGTGAGTAGAAAAGGCAAAACTGAAGGACAAACCATAAAAGCACAAGTACAGTGAAAATAAACAGAAATCATCATAATTAAAAGAAGAAATTAAATTCTTAAATCAACACGTTGGCATAAACATTGAGCTGAGTGTCGTGGCATCGAACCGTCTGCCGCTAGAACAGCGAAGGGAAAAGGGAGAAACGGTTCGTTTAACCTGGAGTTTCTTTAGGGGGCAATTTATAGTGACCAACTGACCTGACCGGCATGTTTTGGGGGATGTGGGGGGAAACCGGAGTACCCGGAGAAAACCCACGCAAACACGGGGGGAACATGAGGCTCCACACAGATCAGCTCTGTGGAGGCGCAGCGCTAACCGCAGCGCTAACCGCTGCACCACCGCGCTGCTCACGTTTTTACAATCGGTTGGGATCTTTGTTCTGCTTTGTCGTCAGGACGACTTTTCAAACGTCGTCCTGACGGAGCGTCGCTCGGCGCCCCGTTCACAACCACAATCTTTCTTAGGCCTGATCTTGATGCTCTTCTCTCTTTTGTTGTTTTTTTGATTTCTTCAATCGGAGGAAGTTTCTGATTCTTTTCCAAATGGAACTTTTGGTCTTTTTCCTTTTTCCATCCTGGAGGGTTTCAGGATTATCCAACTCCTCCAGGATGGTCTCTGCAGGGATCTCAGTTTCTTCTGCAGACTTCAGGTCTGAGGAACAACCTGGGAAGGTTTCTGCTGACAATTCCTCCTCCGAAGAAACTTCCTGGCTTAGAGGTCTAAACACGTTGAAATGGACCTCAAAGTTTTCCTCCTCCTCCTGGAAATCTTCATTTTGGGCTCTCAGAGTTTCAGGGATCAGGTCTTCTTTTGTTCTCTCCATCTCTTCCACACAGATGATCTCCTTCTTGTCAGCCTGTTTCCCAGCAGTGACTTCAGATTCATATTGGCTTGTCAGCTCCTGGTACAAGGCTTTGATTGTCTCCAACTCAGCCTGAGTCTCTCTTTCCTTCTCTTGGAGGAATTGAATCTCTTTGGCTGAGTTGTCGAGGAGGACGGCATTCGTTGTTCTCATGCTGTCCATCAGAGCCTCGTCCTCCTCCGATTTCTGCAGATACGCGTTTCTCTGCTCAATGACCTGAAGCTCCAGGTTTTCTACTTGCTGATGGAGCTTAGTAGAAAACCTGCGGTGTAATTCATTCACAAGCTTTTGTTTCGTTTCTTCGTTTTTAAGAGCCGTTTCCTGTTTCTTCAGCTTCTCCATCGACGTCTCGAGCTGCTGCTGTAAACTCACGATGTCGATGTTGTACCTACATTGCAGCTCATCGTAAGAGACGTGAAGCTGATCCAGGTCACACCGCAGCATCTTCTCCATCCTCTGCATGACTGTGAGCTCTCTCAACAGTTTTTGGGAGAGCTCCTCCTTCTCAGCTCTTAGTTTTTCAGTGAGCTGGAGGTTCTCAGTCGTTTTTAAGTTGGCATCTTTCTCTTCGTTCACTTTCTGCCGGTATGTTTCTACATCTCTTTCCAGCCCGGAAACTTGGTGTTCATATTTGCAGATTAGGTCATTATCCAGATGTTTGCTCTGCTTCCGTTCTTCTTCAACAAGTTTCTCCCGGTCCTGCAGGATAGTGATCTTTTCTGACATTTTTTGAATCATGTCCTCCTTTTCGGCTGTCATATTCTCCAGGAGCCGTTGTTGCTCACTGAGCTTCTCTTCACGAGTCTTTTGCTTCTCGGCCTCCTGCCTCAAAAGAAAAACGTCAGTTTCATACCTGGAGTGCAGGTCCGTGAAGGAAGTCTTTACTCTGTCTAGTTCTTCTTGGAGTGTCTTCTTCTCAACCAGTATTTCTGTGGCTTCCTGCCTCAAAAGAGAAACTTCAGTTTCATATCTCGAGTGCATCTCATTGTAGGAAGTCTTTACCTCATCTAGTTCTTCTTGGAGTGTCTTCTTCTCAACAGCTGCCTCCTGCCTCAAAAGAGAAACTTCCGCTTCATATCTGGAGTGCATCTCATTATAGGAAGTCTTTACCTCATCCAGTTCTTCTTGGAGCGTCTCACTTTTCTTCCTCTCAGCCAGTATTTCAGCTGTAAATGATTCCTGGCTGAGGATGTGGGCCACCTTTAGCTCCACAAAGTCTTGTTGCAAGAACTTCTTCTTCTTGCACTTGACGTCGTTGTCAATCTTTGAAGCAATGGCCGCAGCGTTAAGGGTTGCTGGGTCGCTGAACTTCTCTAATCTCTCAAGTTCCCTCATTGCCTCTTTGTTCTTGTTGATGAACGTTTCCTTGAGAGCTTTCTGTCTTCTCAACTGGACTTTAGTCTCCTCTAGTTCTGCCTCCAGGTAGGCCAGTTTCTGATGGTCTTCATACCTTCCGGCTCTCTCCATCTCCAGAAGGTAGCGCAGTCGTTGGATTTCCCCGGGAAAGGCATTCGGGGTCGCAGGAGGGAACCGACCTTGGGGGTTTTGTTGGGCTCCCCTTCTCGTGGAGTGATGGGGCCCCATCACTCCACTCTGGTATCTCGGTGCACGATGTGACATTTTTCCGAAATCCAATCAATCAAATCAATGCTTCGTAAACTTCCTGAACGGTCGCTTCGAAAGGGCTTTGCGAATGTCTGAACGGGTCAGTGATATTGCAAGCAATGAAACATATGCTGATTTGTGTTCCGTACAATTCTGCAGTTGATGACATCACAGACCTGATCGCCAGTGACATCACAGAGTCTTAATTTGCTGTGACCTCATTCCACCACCAAATATCTCACTCTTTAGTCTTGTTTACATTCAAAATAGTTGATGGTTAACTTGATTTTTATCCCATATTTCAGGGGCATCAAACTCTGAACATAGAAAATTTGCATTTTTACTTCTGAAACCCAGAAATTTATTTCCTGGAAAATTTTTGAAGCAAATCTCAAAATTTCTCTCAAATGTTTTACTTTTCAAGCTCATAAAATTAAAACTTCTTTTTCTACAAACTTTCTGAGATTAATTTAACATTTTTTAAATTCTTTGTGGAAAATTACTTTTATAAAATTATTTTTCAGTGGCTATACTAGATGACTCCTTGCACATTTGAATAGTTTTAAACTATTTCAAATGTACATACTTACAATTTTCACCAAATATCACATATTCAACTTTTTCTGTCCATTATTAAACTAAAATGGTTTGACAAGTGGCAATTATTCGGTTTTATATAGTCGGATAGAAAACACAGTTGTACTTTTCTTCAAAACTATATTTTCTTTATTGTATGTGAGACTTTTTTGTAGCCTGGACTGGATGTAGGTCATAAAAATATGATTATAACAACTTATAATGCAAGTATTGGATCAGATTAGGCTTGTTAGGTTTTGGCTGTTTGTCTTTTTCCCAGGTTGGCGCCGAATGGGCGCAAAGTAACAGAGACGTGGGGAATTTGAGGAAATAGTTTCTGATTTTCTTTCATGGTTTGGCGTCAGGAAGAGGGAAGCTTTAGTGCGCATGCTCCAACTGGGCGGGTCAGATGCTGGTGGTCAAATTTTGAACTTTTGCAATTCAAAAATGTAGTTTATTCTGGAAAAATTCTCTGATTGATCTCAAAGTTGGTGTTTTTTCTAGTAATGTTTTGATTTCTCAAACTCAGAAATTCCCATGTTTTTCTAAAAAATTTCTGCATTTACTCTAAAAAAAGAGAAAAACAACTATGAAATTTTGAGATCTTAGATTTTCTTTTAGAAAAAAAACTTGGACATTTTGAGTTTCAAATGGTTAACATTTTTGGCATTGCCAACTCAGAAAACCAGGAAAAAATATACTTTTGAAAAGCAGAAATTTTCATGTCTTAATTCTAGACGATTTTTAAATTAGTCTCCTTTTTTTTTTAGAAAACTTTTGAAGATCATAATTGTTCTAGTTATTTCCTATAAAATTTTTGAGAGTAATCTAAAACAAATGATACAAAAAAATCTGAAACTTTGACGTCTCACAAATTTACTAGAAAAATTTCCAAAAGTCAAAAATCTTCTACTTTACAAACTCAGAAAAATGTAATTTTTTTTCCTAGAAAATATGTCAAAAATAACATAAAAATATGAGATTTGTTGTTGCAAATTTTCTACTTTTCAAGCTCAGAATTTTCCAGGTTTTCTGAGTTTATTTTTGGCAAAATAAATTCTCCTTTTTTATCTACCTGCCATGGCTCTAAAACATAAGTTTTAAATCTTGTTTGGTGGCATTAAGTTTTCTGTTTTTTTGGGGAATATATTCCATGATGCAAATAAAAAAAATAGAAATCAATCCAAACTTAATAATGCAATTTTAAAAAAATACATCTTATGTGACATGTAAATAATTTTAAACTTTTTCTTCCCTAGTAACAGCCTTTAAATGCTCCATTTGAACATATGTCACAGAAAGCAGGTTAGCTAATTAGACAAATTGCCGCCTAATTGCTGCAGGTGTGCTGCTCTTAAATCCCCCCAAAGCATCAAAAACCTTGTTTAATAATCCAACTTACGCGCTGAAAGCAGCCATAATCTGCAGCAACAGACTCGGGGGAAGAGGTGTGAACCTGTCCACTGACCACTACCTGGTGGTGAGTTGGCTCCGGTGGTGGGGGAGGAAGCCAGTCAGACCTGGCAGCCCAAACGTGTAGTGAGGGTCTGCTGGGAACGTCTGGCGGAGTCCCTGTGAGACGGAGCTTTAACTCCCACCTCCGGCAGAACTTCGAACACGTTCCGGGGGAGGTGGGGAACATGGAGTCTGAGTGGACCATGTTCTGCGCCTCCATCGCCGAAGCGGCTTATCGGAGCTGTGGCCGCAAGGTCGTTGGTGCCTGTCGCGGCGGCAACCCCAGAACCCGTTGGTGGACACCTTCGGTGAGGGATCATGTCAAGCTGAAGGTCCTATGGGGTCTTTTTGGCCTGTGGGACTCCAGAAGCAGCTGATGGTACCGACGGGCGAAGCGGCAAGCGGCTCGGGTCGCTGAGGCCAAAACTCGGGCGTTGGAGGAGTTTGGAGAGGCCATGGAGAAAGACTTTCGTACGGCTTCGAGGCGATTCTGGTCCACCATCCGGTGCCTCAGGGGGGGGAAGCAGTGCAGCACCAACACTGTTTATAGTGGGGATGGTGGCTGCTGACCTCGACTGGGGATGTTGTGGGTCGGTGGGCGGAATACTTTGAAGACCTCCTCAATCCCACCAACATGCCTTCTGTTGAGGAAGCTGAGCCTGTGGACTCTGGGTTGGGCTCTCCAATCTCTGGGGACAAGGTCACCAAGGGGTCAAAAAGCTCCTCGGTGGCCTCAGGGTCCGGGGGTGGATGAGATCCGCCCGGAGTTCCTTAAGGCTCTGGATGTTGTAGGGTTGTGTTGGCTCACGCGACTCTGCTATATCGCATGGACATCGGGGGCAGTTCCTCTGGATTGGCAGACCGGGGTGGTGGTCCCCCTGTTTAAAAAGGGGGACCGGAGGGTGTGCTCCAATTACAGAGGGGTCACACTCTTAAGCCTCCCTGGAAAGGTCTATTCAGGGGTCCTGGAGAGGAGGGTCCGTCGGATAGTCGAACCTCGGATTCAGGAAGAGCAGTGTGGTTCTGGTTCTGGTTCTGGAACACTGGACCAGCTCTACACCCTCAGCAGGTCCTGGAGGGTTCTGGGAGTTCACCCAACCAGTCTACATGTGTTTTGTGGACTTGGAGAAGGCGTTCGACCGTGTCCCTCGGGGGCCTTGTGGTGGTTCTCCGGGAGTCTGGGGTACCGGGCCCTTTGATACGGGCTGTCAGGTCCCTGTATGACCGGTGTCAGAGTCTGGTCCGCATTGCCGGCAGTAAGTCGGGCTCGTTCCCGGTGAGAGTTGGACTCCGCCAAGGCTGCCCTTTGTCACCGATTCTGTTCATTACTTTCATGGACAGAATTTCTAGGCGCAGCCGAGGTGTTGAGGGGATCCGTTTTGGTGGCCTTAGGATCGCATCTCTGCTTTTTGCGGATGATGTGGTCCTGATGGCTTCGTCAGATCGTGATCTGCGGCTCTCGCTGAAACGGTTCGCGGCCGAGTGTGAAGCGGCCGGGATGAGGCTCAGTGCCTCCAAATCCGAGGCCATGGTCTTGAGCCGGAAAAGGGTAGAGGTCCTTCTCCGGGTCAGGGGGGTCGTCCTGCCTCAAGTGGAGGAGTTTAAGTATCTGGGGATCTTGTTCATGAATGAGGGAAGAAGGGAGCGGGAGATCGACAGGCGGATTGGGGCGGCGTCTGCCGTGAAGCGGCGCTGTACCGGTCCGTCGTGGTGAAGAGAAGTTGAGTCAAAAGGCGAAGCTCTCGATTTACCGGTCGATCTACGTTCCCACCCTCATCTATGGTCATGAGCTTTGGGTCATGACCGAAAGAACGAGATCACGGATACAAGCGGCCGAAATGGGTTTCCTCCGCAGGGTGGCTGGACCCTTGGAGAGAGAAGCTCAGTCATCCGGGAGGGACTCAAAGTAGAGCCGCTGCTCCTCCACGTCGAGGGGAGCCAGTTGAGGCTCGGGCATCTGGTCAGGATGCCTCCTGGACGCCTCCCTGGTGAGGTGTTCTGGGCACGTCCCACCGGGAGGAGGCCCCGAGGAAGACCCAGGACACCTGGAGGGACTATGTCTCTCGGCTGGCCTGGGACGCCTTGGGGTTCCCCCGGAGGAGCTGGAAGAAGTGGCTGGGGAGGGAAGTCTGGGCCTCCCTTCTGAAGCTGCTGCCCCCGCGACCCGACCCCGGATAAGCGGAAGAAAATGGATGGATGGATGGATGGAGTTACTAAGTGTTTTATGGGTGAAACTCAGCTTAAAACTGTTAACTTCACCATTATACAAATAACTAAACATGTTTAAATTTATTTTCTTGCCTTTGATACAAACGTCAATGTCATTAAACAATCACAACAATCTTTTATTTAATAATAAAGCTTCATCTGGTTCCTTTTTACATTCCTAAAGTCAGTAAATGTTTCATGTTGGCGGCTTTAAGATTTTGGAGCCGCGCCTGAAGGCAACACCGGGTCCCGCTCGCGCTCTTTCCAACGTCATCACATGACGTCACAGACAGCTTCGCGTTGTTTTCTCTCAGCATCCTGGAAGCCGAACGCGTGTTGCCATGGTGATTCTTCATAAGGAGCTTTACCGCCACCTGGTGACGAAGTGGAGACACGTCACTTAAAAACGATCAAAACCAAGTAAATATTATTTACTTAATATTATTAAGTAAATAATATTAAGGAATCATTACTTAAAATGAGCTCATATTTCTTGCTAAAATTTATTTATAAGTTATTTTAGTCTTTTTAAGTGTAATAAGATATTTCCACAAGAAACTGCACAGAAATACGAGGTAATATTTTGTGTTTTTGTCTAATATTTGTTTTATAGGATTTCTCCAACCAGAATGGGATTTCAAATTAACTTCACCCAAAAACCTGAATGTTTTGCTATCAATTTTTGTTTTATTATTTTTAATTGACATTATTTATTGTTTTTGTTTCGTCACTTCTTCAAAATACATTATATAATTTGAAGGTTTGTTTGTTACACTTGAAAATCTACAAAAGTCCCTGCAGATCTGGTTTGAATTTAAGTTTGTCAATTGTATAGGAGCCTTTTGAAAACCTTCATGAATAATTGATCAGATAAACCATCTGACTTTCCTCTGTTACCGTTTCTAACCTCGTATTCATCATCTGGGATGTTTGGGCTGCACTTGGTCTGGTTCCTCACCTGGACCGTCTGCATGGGGGATGAAGCCCCAGCAGCACAACTAGGATCACTGGGACACTGAAACCCCCCCACCACGATAAGGTGGCAGCCATGGAGGGGATGGTGTGTGTGTGTGTGTGTGTGTGTGTAGGTGTGTGTGTGTGTGTGTGTAGGTGTGTGTAGGTGTGTGTGTAGGTGTGTGTGTGTGTGTGTGTGTGTGTGTGTAGGTGTGTGTGTGTGTGTAGGTGTGTGTATTTAGTAAATTAGACGTTTCTTGGCCCCTTTTTCTTCTCTTTTCTAGCAGCAGACGACTCATAAGCTCAACAACACAAAAGCTTTATATTTATTACAAAGTATTAATCTAAGAATCGATTTCTTCCTGAAATAGAAATGATTTCTCTTTAAATTCTCTGCTTTCATACTTTGATGGATTGTTCTTCTTTTTTCCCTTTCCTACAGTTTTTCATGTTAAATTGCACTTTTTGCTAAACTTGTTATTCTGTCTTAAATCCGTTATTCTAAATAAAAACCAACACAAAGATCACACTGTAACTTTTATCTTTGAAAAAAACCTGTTTGCTTCTTATAACAAACAAACCAGATATAACAAGTTTGGGCTTCTTCAGGGTCCGAACTGAAAAGGTCCAAACATGTTAAATCAGCTTTTGTTTGGTATAAAACCAGGATTTATCAAAGAAAAAGGTAAATGGACTGAACTTATGAAGAGCCTTGCTGGTCAGGTTGACGACTCAAAGCTCTTCACACTACAGTCACATTTACACTCAGAGCCACAGCCGCACTAAACAAGCCACTGCATGATCCTTTTGCTAATCTGTATTAAAATACAGATTTAAACTGAATAACAAGCTGCAATTCAGTGCAATTCAATACAAAAAGTGAGTAGAAAAGGCAAAACTGAAGGACAAACCATAAAAGCACAAGTACAGTGAAAATAAACAGAAATCATCATAATTAAAAGAAGAAATTAAATTCTTAAATCAACACGTTGGCATAAACATTGAGCTGAGTGTCGTGGCATCGAACCGTCTGCCGCTAGAACAGCGAAGGGAAAAGGGAGAAACGGTTCGTTTAACCTGGAGTTTCTTTAGGGGGCAATTTATAGTGACCAACTGACCTGACCGGCATGTTTTGGGGGATGTGGGGGGAAACCGGAGTACCCGGAGAAAACCCACGCAAACACGGGGAGAACATGAGGCTCCACACAGATCAGCTCTGTGAAGGCGCAGCGCTGACCCCAGCGCTAACCGCTGCACCACCGCGCTGCTCACGTTTTTACAATCGGTTGGGATCTTTGTTCTGCTTTGTCGTCAGGACGACTTTTCAAACGTCGTCCTGACGGAGCGTCGCTCGGCGCCCCGTTCACAACCACAATCTTTCTTAGGCCTGATCTTGATGCTCTTCTCTCTTTTGTTGTTTTTTTGATTTCTTCAATCGGAGGAAGTTTCTGATTCTTTTCCAAATGGAATTTTTGGTCTTTTTCTTTTTTCCATCCTGGAGGGTTTCAGGATTATCCAACTCCTCCAGGATGGTCTCTGCAGGGATCTCAGTTTCTTCTGCAGACTTCAGGTCTGTTGAACAACCTGGGAAGGTTTCTGCTGACAATTCCTCCTCCGAAGAAACTTCCTGGCTTAGAGGTCTAAACACGTTGAAATGGACCTCAAAGTTTTCCTCCTCCTCCTGGAAATCTTCATTTTGGGCTCTCAGAGTTTCAGGGATCAGGTCTTCTTTTGTTCTCTCCATCTCTTCCACACAGATGATCTCCTTCTTGTCAGCCTGTTTCCCAGCAGTGACTTCAGATTCATATTGGCTTGTCAGCTCCTGGTACAAGGCTTTGATTGTCTCCAACTCAGCCTGAGTCTCTCTTTCCTTCTCTTGGAGGAATTGAATCTCTTTGGCTGAGTTGTCGAGGAGGACGGCATTCGTTGTTCTCATGCTGTCCATCAGAGCCTCGTCCTCCTCCGATTTCTGCAGATACGCGTTTCTCTGCTCAATGACCTGAAGCTCCAGGTTTTCTACTTGCAGATGGAGCTTAGTAGAAAACCTGCGGTGTAATTCATTCACAAGCTTTTGTTTCGTTTCTTCGTTTTTAAGAGCCGTTTCCTGTTTCTTCAGCTTCTCCATCGACGTCTCGAGCTGCTGCTGTAAACTCACGATGTCGATGTTGTACCTACATTGCAGCTCATCGTAAGAGACGTGAAGCTGATCCAGGTCACACCGCAGCATCTTCTCCATCCTCTGCATGACTGTGAGCTCTCTCAACAGTTTTTGGGAGAGCTCCTCCTTCTCAGCTCTTAGTTTTTCAGTGAGCTGGAGGTTCTCAGTCGTTTTTAGGTTGGCATCTTTCTCTTCGGTCACTTTCTGCCGGTATGTTTCTACATCTCTTTCCAGCCCGGAAACTTGGTGTTCATATTTGCAGATTATGTCATTATACAGATGTTTGCTCTGCTTCTGTTCTTCTTCAACAAGTTTCTCCCGGTCCTGCAGGATAGTGATCTTTTCTGACATTTTTTGAATCATGTCCTCCTTTTCGGCTGTCATATTCTCCAGGAGCCGTTGTTGCTCACTGAGCTTCTCTTCACGAGTCTTTTGCTTCTCGGCCTCCTGCCTCAAAAGAGAAACTTCAGTTTCATATCTCGAGTGCAGGTCCTTGAAGGAAGTCTTTACCTCATCTAGTTCTTCTTGGAGTGTCTTCTTCTCAACAGCTGCCTCCTGCCTCAAAAGAGAAACTTCAGCTTCATACCTGGAGTGCATCTCATTGTAGGAAGTCTTTATCTCATCCAGTTCTTCTTCGAGCGTCTCACTTTTCTTCCTCTCAGCCAGTATTTCAGCTGTAAATGATTCCTGGCTGAGGATGTGGGCCACCTTTAGCTCCACAAAGTCTTGTTGCAAGAACTTCTTCTTCTTGCACTTGACGTCGTTGTCAATCTTTGAAGCAATGGCCGCAGCGTTAAGGGTTGCTGGGTCGCTGAACTTCTCTAATCTCTCAAGTTCCCTCATTGCCTCTTTGTTCTTGTTGATGAACGTTTCCTTGAGAGCTTTCTGTCTTCTCAACTGGACTTTTGTCTCCTCTAGTTCTGCCTCCAGGTAGGCCAGTTTCTGATGGTCTTCATACCTTCCGGCTCTCTCCATCTCCAGAAGGTAGCGCAGTCGTTGGATTTCCCCAGGAAAGGAATTCGGGGTCGCAGGAGGGAACCGACCTTGGGGGTTTTGTTGGGCTCCCCTTCTCGTGGAGTGATGGGGCCCCATCACTCCACTCTGGTATCTCGGTGCACGATGTGACATTTTTCCGAAATCCAATCAATCAAATCAATGCTTCGTAAACTTCCTGAACGGTCGCTTCGAAAGGGCTTTGCGAATGTCTGAACGGGTCAGTGATATTGCAAGCAATGAAACATATGCTGATTTGTGTTCCGTACAATTCTGCAGTTGATGACATCACAGACCTGATCGCCAGTGACATCACAGAGTCTTAATTTGCTGTGACCTCATTCCACCACCAAATATCTCACTCTTTAGTCTTGTTTACATTCAAAATAGTTGATGGTTAACTTGATTTTTATCCCATATTTCAGGGGCATCAAACTCTGAACATAGAAAATTTGCATTTTTACTTCTGAAACCCAGAAATTTATTTCCTGGAAAATTTTTGAAGCAAATCTCAAAATTTCTCTCAAATGTTTTACTTTTCAAGCTCATAAAATTAAAACTTCTTTTTCTACAAACTTTCTGAGATTAATTTAACATTTTTTAAATTCTTTGTGGAAAATTACTTTTATAAAATTATTTTTCAGTGGCTATACTAGATGACTCCTTGCACATTTGAATAGTTTTAAACTATTTCAAATGTACATACTTACAATTTTCACCAAATATCACATATTCAACTTTTTCTGTCCATTATTAAACTAAAATGGTTTGACAAGTGGCAATTATTCGGTTTTATATAGTCGGATAGAAAACACAGTTGTACTTTTCTTCAAAACTATATTTTCTTTATTGTATGTGAGACTTTTTTGTAGCCTGGACTGGATGTAGGTCATAAAAATATGATTATAACAACTTATAATGCAAGTATTGGATCAGATTAGGTTTGTTAGGTTTTGGCTGTTTGTCTTTTTCCCAGGTTGGCGCCGAATGGGCGCAAAGTAACAGAGACGTGGGGAATTTGAGGAAATAGTTTCTGATTTTCTTTCATGGTTTGGCGTCAGGAAGAGGGAAGCTTTAGTGCGCATGCTCCAACTGGGCGGGTCAGATGCTGGTGGTCAAATTTTGAACTTTTGCAATTCAAAAATGTAGTTTATTCTGGAAAAATTCTCTGATTGATCTCAAAGTTGGTGTTTTTTCTAGTAATGTTTTGATTTCTCAAACTCAGAAATTCCCATGTTTTTCTAAAAAATTTCTGCATTTACTCTAAAAAAAGAGAAAAACAACTATGAAATTTTGAGATCTTAGATTTTCTTTTAGAAAAAAAACTTGGACATTTTGAGTTTCAAATGGTTAACATTTTTGGCATTGCCAACTCAGAAAACCAGGAAAAAATATACTTTTGAAAAGCAGAAATTTTCATGTCTTAATTCTAGACGATTTTTAAATTAGTCTCCTTTTTTTTTTAGAAAACTTTTGAAGATCATAATTGTTCTAGTTATTTCCTATAAAATTTTTGAGAGTAATCTAAAACAAATGATACAAAAAAATCTGAAACTTTGACGTCTCACAAATTTACTAGAAAAATTTCCAAAAGTCAAAAATCTTCTACTTTACAAACTCAGAAAAATGTAATTTTTTTTCCTAGAAAATATGTCAAAAATAACATAAAAATATGAGATTTGTTGTTGCAAATTTTCTACTTTTCAAGCTCAGAATTTTCCAGGTTTTCTGAGTTTATTTTTGGCAAAATAAATTCTCCTTTTTTATCTACCTGCCATGGCTCTAAAACATAAGTTTTAAATCTTGTTTGGTGGCATTAAGTTTTCTGTTTTTTGGGGAATATATTCCATGATGCAAATAAAAAAAATAGAAATCAATCCAAACTTAATAATGCAATTTTAAAAAAATACATCTTATGTGACATGTAAATAATTTTAAACTTTTTCTTCCCTAGTAACAGCCTTTAAATGCTCCATTTGAACATATGTCACAGAAAGCAGGTTAGCTAATTAGACAAATTGCCGCCTAATTGCTGCAGGTGTGCTGCTCTTAAATCCCCCCAAAGCATCAAAAACCTTGTTTAATAATCCAACTTACGCGCTGAAAGCAGCCATAATCTGCAGCAACAGACTCGGGGGAAGAGGTGTGAACCTGTCCACTGACCACTACCTGGTGGTGAGTTGGCTCCGGTGGTGGGGGAGGAAGCCAGTCAGACCTGGCAGCCCAAACGTGTAGTGAGGGTCTGCTGGGAACGTCTGGCGGAGTCCCTGTGAGACGGAGCTTTAACTCCCACCTCCGGCAGAACTTCGAACACGTTCCGGGGGAGGTGGGGAACATGGAGTCTGAGTGGACCATGTTCTGCGCCTCCATCGCCGAAGCGGCTTATCGGAGCTGTGGCCGCAAGGTCGTTGGTGCCTGTCGCGGCGGCAACCCCAGAACCCGTTGGTGGACACCTTCGGTGAGGGATCATGTCAAGCTGAAGGTCCTATGGGGTCTTTTTGGCCTGTGGGACTCCAGAAGCAGCTGATGGTACCGACGGGCGAAGCGGCAAGCGGCTCGGGTCGCTGAGGCCAAAACTCGGGCGTTGGAGGAGTTTGGAGAGGCCATGGAGAAAGACTTCCGTACGGCTTCGAGGCGATTCTGGTCCACCATCCGGCGTCTCAGGAGGGGGAAGCAGTGGAGCACCAACACTGTTTATAGTGGGGATGGTGGCTGCTGACCTCGACTCGGGACGTTGTGGGTCGGTGGGCGGAATACTTCGAAGACCTCCTCAATCCCACCAACATGCCTTCTGTTGAGGAAGCTGAGCCTGTGGACTCTGGGTTGGGCTCTCCAATCTCTGGGGACGAGGTCACCGAGGGGTCAAGAAGCTCCTCGGTGGCCTCAGGGCCCCGGTGGTGGATGAGATCCGCCCAGAGTTCCTTAAGGCTCTGGATGTTGTAGGGTTGTGTTGGCTCACACGACTCTGCAATATCGCGTGGACATCGGGGGCAGTTCCTCTGGATTGGCAGACCGGGGTGGTGGTCCCCCTGTTTAAAAAGGGGGACCGGAGGGTGTGCTCCAATTACAGAGGGGTCACACTCTTAAGCCTCCCTGGAAAGGTCTATTCAGGGGTCCTGGAGAGGAGGGTCCGTCGGATAGTCGAACCTCGGATTCAGGAAGAGCAGTGTGGTTTTCGTCCTGGTCGTGGATCACTGGACCAGCTCTACACCCTCAGCAGGTCCTGGAGGGTTCTGGGAGTTCGCCCAACCAGTCTACATGTGTTTTGTGGACTTGGAGAAGGCGTTCGACCGTGTCCCTCGGGGCCTTGTGGTGGTTCTCCGGGAGTTTGGGGTACCGGGCCCTTTGATACCGGCTGTCAGGTCCCTGTATGACCGGTGTCAGAGTCTGGTCCGCATTGCCGGCAGTAAGTCGGGCTCGTTTCCGGTGAGAGTTGGACTCCGCCAAGGCTCACCGATTCTGTTCATTACTTTCATGGACAGAATTTCTAGGCGCAGCCGAGGTTTGAGGGGATCCGTTTTGGTGGCCTTAGGATCATCTCTGCTTTTTGCAGATGATGTGGTCCTGTTGGCTTCATCAGATCGTGATCTGCGGCTCTCGCTGAAACGGTTCGCGGTCGTGTGTGAAGCGGCCGGGATGAGGCTCAGTGCCTCCAAATCCGAGGCCATGGTCTTGAGCCGGAAAAGGGTAGAGGTCCTTCTCCGGGTCAGGGGGGTCGTCCTGCCTCAAGTGGAGGAGTTTAAGTATCTGGGGATCCTGTTCACGAATGAGGGAAGAAGGGAGCGGGAGATCGACAGGCGGATTGGGGCGGCGTCTGCCGTGAAGCGGTGCTGTACCGGTCCGTCGTGGTGAAGAGAGAGCTGAGTCAAAAGGCGAAGCTCTCGATTTACCGGTCGATCTACGTTCCCACCCTCATCTATGGTCATGAGCTTTGGGTCATGACCGAAAGAACGAGATCACGGATACAAGCGACCGAAATGGGTTTCCTCCGCAGGGTGGCCGGGCTCTCCCTTAGAGATAGGGTGAGAAGCTCGGTCATCCGGGAGGGACTCAAAGTAGAGCCGCTGCTCCTCCACGTCGAGAGGAGCCAGTTGAGGCTCGGGCATCTGGTCAGGATGGAGCCTCCCTGGTGAGGAGTTCAGGTCCCACCAGGAGGAGGAAGACCCAGGACACCTGGAGGGACTATGTCTCTCTGCTGGCCTGGGACACCTTGGAGTTCCCCTGGAAGAAGTGGCTGGGGAGAGGGAAGACTGGGCCTCCCTACTGAAGCTGCTGCCCCCGCGACCCGATCCCGGATAAGCGGAAGAAAATGGATGGATGGATGGATGAATGGATGGATGGATGGATGGATGGATGAATGGATGGATAGTTCTTTTTGCTTCGTTTCGTGTTGCTCGTCAGTTAAGAAGCTTCCACGTGTCATCCTGGTCTGCAGCTGCACCACATCAACTGAGAAGAGCTGGCATCAGCTTTGTATTTACTTCATTACTTATTCAACGTTTCTCTGCAGGCCTGTTCCATCCTGATGTTCTGTCTGACCCGTCAGCCCAGCAAACATTACACAAAAGAAATGCTAGTATTGAATTAACACCCCAAAGAGTCCATATGTGTCCAAGTCAGCTGGTGTTAAATTCAACATCACAGAGAGTCACATTAGCATTTACAATGGTGTTAGTGTTATAATATGTTAAAGTGACACCAGTGTAGTGTTGATCACTAAACATAATCTGGTGATAAAAACGTAAATAATTGACCCACAAGGTGACAATATCAATCAAATCCAGTGGAAAATATTCAAACAATACACAGAAATGGAAAGTTTAACTTTTCTTAAACCCATTTCAGTTTATAGACCAAAGTTAATTTAACAAACAAAATGGGTGTCAATCATTTAACACGTTCAAAAGTGTTACTTTAACACCTGCTGACTTGGACACATATAGACACTTTGGGGTGTTAATTCAACACCGGCATTTTTACTGTGTATGGTAATGCGCACATCGGTGACATCACATACTGCTTACTCAGCAGATTTCTTAGAAATCCGTCATACCTGAGAGTTTTGTTCCTCAGAGGTTTGGGGTGTGAGCAGTCTTTGTTTTTCCCCTCTGCTGTTGCTTCATTTAGTCTATTTGAACACTAAGAAATATATCCACTTCCTCTGAATCGTGAGTCAACCTCAGGTACGAGAAGATTTTAGTGAAGATCTGTCAACGAAGGCGTTACTTTCACATATACATTTCATGAAAGGTTTCATCTGTTTTATCTATAGTCACAGTTTTGCAAACAAATCGATGCATTTTAGAGCAGATTCATATCCAACATGTTTTAAAATACCTGGAACATTTGAATGATAAAATATTTAATCAGTTTGGTTTGTCAACCAGCATCTAAAATAGGATTTAAATAAAACAACTGGGAACAAAATTGTGAAATCAAATCCAATGTCGAGGTTTTTAAGCAGTTATTAACTTTAATTTAACAAAAGAAACATAAAAACTGTGTGAGCTTTTTGTTTCCTTCACAAATGGGTAAAATTGATGGTTTATTATCATTTTTGGCATCATAAACCAGGGTTTATAACTGAATTATTCTGCCACAACTTCATCTTTCTTTGAGGTGCATAAAATAAAAATAGTAAAAACCTGCAGCAAAAATGGTCTTGTAAAAATGATTTTTATTGCAGAAGTCAGAATGAAATGCAACTGAATCAGTTTAACTACAGCATCAGTTTTACACAGAAACAAAGCAATTAAATCAATGTTCACGTACAAGATTTATTAACGGCAACGGTAAAAAAAAAACGGTAACAGTAAAAACCGTAAAAACTGTAAAAACAGTAAAAACGGTAAAAACAGTAAAAACAGTAAAAACTGTAAAAACAGTAAAAACAGTAAAAACTGTAAAAACAGTAAAAACGGTAAAAACAGTGAGCTCATGTTGTTCCAAAGCAAATTTTCTTTTTCTTAATTCAGAGGTTGCGTCTGTCCAAGAATCTTCCAAATGTCATGAAATCACAGAAGGAAACAATAAAGCAAAACTTATAGTGACTTTATGTTGATGCAGATTTATGACACGTTAGATGAAATGTGACACGTTTGTTCAAACTGCAAGCAGAAATGTTTCTGGTTCCAGGAAAGGAAGCAGCTCCTCTCCTAATATACCTAAGCATCAGTCAGAAAACCGTAAATTTAATGCCGTTAACTCAACAACGATGGTTCCTATGAAAGAACTTAAAGCCTTTTGTGAAATAATTGGATGTTGTAGAGATGAGCTCTGCATTAGGCTCAAACAAGATGAGGCAGCTGCCAGATGACGTCAGGCTGAAACTGGCCTCAGATCACATGACCTTTGGGTTGCATTCGAGTTGGTGGACTGTATGCTAAGTTTGCAGCTTCAGATTTTCTCAGTTTGTATTTGTAGACGACAAACCAGATGATCAAACCCAGGAGAATCACAGCAACTAGAGCACCGAAGGTGAGACATGCTGTCAAACTGTCGACACACACGGATTCAGAAAAGCAAAACTCTGAAAAACAGAAAAGAAGTGAGAGTCACTGCAGAGAAACAACAGGAGAAAGTAAACTCAAAAATCAGATTTAAGTTAATTTAAAGAGAGTTCCTGGATTTCTGTTTGCCCTGCTGAACTGTTGACACCCTACAGGTTATTTCTGGGGTTGTTTGCTTCACAGTTCAATAAAGTCCAACAGGTATTGATTGATAAAAATCTGCTTCTGCTGGTAGAACAAAAGAAAATGGAAAGAATTCAACAGTTTGTAGAATATTTTAACTCTGTAGATCAAATCTCCTCACAAACATTCAATATTCCAGATTATGACATGTTATTCCACTATAGGTAACATTATATCATTGTTTAGTCAAGAGGTGACATTTTTTCAGCAAAAAAACTAAAAGTTGCTCTAAGACAAATCCAAACAACTGGAGATGTGTTTGGGTTTATCCAAAAAGAGGCGGGGCTAATGGTGCAGTAAGGGCCAGAACCGCCTTTGTAGATCTTTACAACTTTTATTTAAAAAATACATGTTTTTTACAGATTTGTTGAGACGGCATGTTCAACATGCTGAGAAGAAAAAAATACTTTGCCTTCTTCCAGTGTTAACTAGAAACAACCAATCGGAGTCAGGAGGCGGGGATTAGCGCTGTCAGCTAGCAGAGACATCTGAATGCTAAGGCTAGTTAGCATAGCCACCAATGATGACAGATAAACGGTTTTTCTCTTGCTTCTTTTGCAGTAGCACATTGAACAACTACTACATGAGGTTGATTGACAGCACTAAGCCCCGCCTCCTGGCTCTGGTTGCTTTTGGTGTTTTTCTTCAGACGGCAGGAGCAGCTCAGGGAGACGAAGGAGGAGATCGATTTGTTCGCAGACTGTCTCATAACTGGTGACAGTTTTAACAAATAATTTTTAAAATAAAAGTTACAAACTGCAGCTTTATTTGACAAAACATGCTTACAGATTACATGTCATGGTTTGGGTGTAAGGTGAAGGGAAACACGGTGGACTTCTGGGATGAGGATGGAATAATGTTTATGTCTAAGACCAGTTACAGATCCAGACACACCAGGTTGAGTCAGCAGGAACAGAGGACAGGTGAGACTGAAGACTCAGGACATCAGGGGTTAAATTAACCAAAACGCATAAAACAAAAACCCAAACCCTCATAATACAGGGTTTCCTTAAGCTACAGAAGCACTAAAGTTCACAACATCCTGGTGCTGATGATAGTAGTTAAAACAAAAGACCTGCACTGATGAGATTTGGAGGAATCGGCAGGACGACACCGATCTGGACGCAGAAGACGAGTCAGGAGTTTCCCTGTTAAAGGCTCAGACTGATTGAGCTTCATCAGTCAAACAGAAGATAAAACCCTGAGATCTGTTCATCTGAGGCTGGCGGTGAACGACAGGCAGAAGGTTTGATCACCACGGATTCAGATAAACCTCAGAATCTGATTACCTCTTAGGTTTTCAGGGTCACACATGTTGCCTTCACTAATTAATTCACTTCTGCTTCAAGAACAGAGAGTAACATGTTAGATGGGGAACAATGTCTCTGTGGTGTCTCAATAAAGAGCCTCACATGCAGCGACCGTCGTTTTTTTTGGGTGTTTTTGTCTTGAAATTCCCCTGTAAGCTGCTTTACCTCTCTGGTTTAGTAATGCAGGATTTCTGCTGCTTCCTGTTTCCTTCAAGCAGTCTGCAACTGCAAACACAGCAGCTTTGACCTTCAATCATTATGATGCCAGTTTTCTTCAGTTACTAGGCAGAAATCTGTTCACTGAACTTCATCTGCACAAAGTTCAAAGTGTGCCGACGTCTGGAGCAGATAAATTTCCACTACAGTTTAAATATGAAACTTTCACATCTTCACCACAGTGGAACATTTTTCTCCTGCAGCTTCGCTTCTCTGACTCTGGAGGTTTTGAAAACAGAAAATTGTTTTGTTTTCTCAAGTTTTTGGTTTATCCTTTTATTCTATTTCTTTATTATTGTATAACTTAACTGTGATTAATTTGTGTCTGTGATAATAAAACTTTTCTTTACTGCTTTACTGTTTTTGCTCGCTTGGTTTTTCCAGAGAGTCAAATCAATTTTCAACATCAAATCTGACTGGCTGTAATTCAGAATCTACTGATGTTCTGCATGTTTTCTGACCAACGTCCTGCTGCAGTCAAGTTGGCAAAGATAGCATCAGCGTTAGCAACAAAGTTAGCATCAGCGTTAGCAACAAAGTTAGCATCAGAGTTAGCAACAAAGTTAGCATCAGAGTTAGCAACAAAGTTAGCATCAGAGTTAGCAACAAAGTTAGCATCAGAGTTAGCAACAAAGTTAGCATCAGAGTTAGCATCAGAGTTAGCAACAAAGTTAGCATCAGAGTTAGCAACAAAGTTAGCATCAGAGTTAGCAGCAAAGTTAGCATCAGAGTTAGCAACAAAGTTAGCATCAGAGTTAGCTTCAGCGTTAGTAACGTTAAACAACTATAGAACTGAAACGGTGAGTTAGACGTTTGCCCCAAAGAATCACTTCCTGCAGCGCAAACTGTGCAGATTTTGGGTCAACATTTCACATTAAACATGGTTTAATTTAGTGTTTTAGCATTAGCTTCTACATTAATGTTAACATTAGCTTCTGCTTTAGCATTAGCAGAGCTAATATTTATGATTGGTGTGTTAGGATTAATGTAATTAATGTTGCTGACATTTAGAGGAGATAAACAGAGTTTTTAAGCTTAAAATGAAAAGACATGAAGGTCAACACAGTTAGAACAAATAGTTTGGGTAAAACAGAGTCTGGATATTATGCATTGAGAACAATTAAGCATCATCTGAGCAGAAACTGATGACTGAATATCTACAACCACATCATCTTGGTATGACTGAATGAAACTGGCTGCTTACTGGTTGGTGGAGGAACGTCATCGAGCTCCAAGAGGCTGCAGTTCACTGCAACACAACAGGAGAACCTGGTGAGCTGAAGAAAAGCCGACATGCTGACAGGAACATGTTTCTGTGGAAACGGTCTCACCTCTGCAGTCAACAGTCCAATCAAACTGAAGGAAGGAAACAACAACATTTAAATCCAAGGAATCATTTAAATCTGACAGCGATTGATGCTAAAACTCCTCAACATTTAATTTAACATTCTTTCTCTTCCTACTTTCTTCTCTGTTGGTGACGTTTGTTTCCCGTTCAGACACTTGGTGATGTGCGTCAGGTGAGGATGGCAGATCTTCAGGTCGATGTGGTCGACGGTCACGTTGTCCACCAGGGTTTCATTGACTGAAGAGCCCTGGGCCACCACAACCTTCTGGAAGACGGAGTTCATCACATCACTATGTTCTGCAGCAAAGTGCATCTCGTCTCTCTGTCTTCTCTGTGTTTTCACTTACGTCTTGGTCTTCCCACTGTGTGTCGCAGTCGCCTGAGGCCGTCCACTGGGACAGCTGGGACAGCTTCAGGTACCGCTGGGACAGCTGGAACCTGAAGACTCGGGATGGAAGTCGACTGACGCTGCAGTGTAGAGGTGAAAGGTCAGCAGCAGCTGCAGGAAGCAGCAGCAGCTGCACCAAACCTGAAATAAATTAAAAGAAAATTGGTTCAGAAAGTCAGAAATGCTTGAATATCAAAGAGGGAATCAACATGCTAGCGCACCATCAGCCAAGTGGTCATAATGATATGCCTGATATTAGTTTTAGGTGGTGTAGTTTTATATCTTAAAGGGCTTTGCAACCTGTTCCAGACTGGTAGATGTCATGCAGTGACTGTTTACTATCCGTTTTGTTTGGACACTTGTTGAAGTGTCTTTTTCATATTGTCAGAGGTTCAGTGGTTTGTTTAGGCCGCTGCCCACCAGAGGCTCCTCCTCCATCAGTCCTCCGTGTCCACACGGCTCCTTCACTGGAACTACATGGGGAGATGTTTGTGCTGCAGAGTCTGCAGGCCGAAGGGATGCAGGTGATGAAGGAACCTGAGTGTCAACAGGGTTATTTCTACCGTCAGGACTATAGCATGTATGTCTGATACCATTAAACAATCAGTTTATTATGTTTTACGTTGATCCAGGTCGATTTGGGAACTTTTTCCTTTCACCAAATGAACTGCATTTTTCTGATTATCAATCTGATTAACAATCAGAAAAAGGCTTGACTGCTTTTATTTAACATAATTAGTGAGGTTTTTGGTTTTGGTGGTCAGTTTTTAAATCATTTCGCTGAGCTTAAACCAGATAACATGAAATCTCAAGCATGTGGTCACATGACAGCAAAACGGTAAAGATCAGACTTCAGCTTCTTCTATGAGATTCTTACAACACAGTGAAAGTATCTACAGCTGTGAATACATCTAACGCCTGAGTTTAAGCTGAAATCTCTTCTGACAGTGAACATCGAGCCCAGCCCTGTTTGCATCACCACAGTTTCAGTTACACACAGTTTTTCCGGTCAGTTTTTGGCCGGTGAGCGAAAGTCAGTGACAGACCGAGACGTTTCATATTAATCTGAAATGCTACGTGTAGTTAATATAGTTCAGAGACAGTTTGTCTCCTGTTTGGGAGAAATATATTCCTGAATGTTCTCGATGCGGAGCGACGACTTCTCTAAAATCTGCAGTAAAATTATGCAGTATTTGTTCTTGACATAGTATATGAATGTAAAAGTACTAGATATGCCATAAATACAAACTTAGGATCGTTGTGCATCATTTTCTGCTCGTATTTCTCTGTCTGTCCTCCGTAGCGCACAAAGTAGAAGCATCTCTATACCTGACCGTATATTTCTGTCTGTTTAATAAGGAAACGACTCATACAGGTCAATAAAAGCATCAAGTGATTAAACAACAGGAGTCGAGGCGGGGAAAACAGGAAAACGCCTAAATCGCGTCTTTTTTCCTGCGTCATATGAGTCAAACACCTTTAGGCTACGGTGAGATTATGATCCGGAATGATTTTGACACGATCATTGTGTCATAAACTCACCAGTCAGCGCAAGCAGCCTGCAGATCCGGTCCATGCTGAGCAGAATCCCGACTGGTACCGGTCCTGACTGGGTCGGGAACCTGGTTGTAAACTGCGAACTGCAGCGGCGCTCGGGAAATTTATACCACGCTGAGGATCACGTGTTTCTCACGTCACACGATGAGTAAGAATAACATTAATTCAGGTTTTTCACAGGTTTGAATTTCAAATATGAGATCGGTTCTTCAAAGGCGTTTATATTATGCGTTATGTTGAATATTTCATGACGGGCAGCAACAATCCCGACCCACTAAGGGGCAAAGATGGACGGAACCTTGCAGCAAGAACCTTCTACCAACTGCGCCACTGCGCACTGTGGAGCTTGCGGGCTGCACAGGAAGCCGCAAGCTCCTGCCGCAGCCCGCGGGCTGGTAGAGGTTCTTGCTGCAAGGTTCCGTCCATCTTTGCCCCTTAGTGGGTCGGGATTGTTGCTGCCTGTTGAGGGCAGCTGCACAATACATAACTTAACCCAGAACCTTCTTGCTGCAAGGCAACAGCTCTACCAACTGCGCCACTGTGCAGCGGAGCTTCTCAAAGTTTATTTCGGGTCAAATTAATCTAAATCCTCAAAGCAGATCCAGGTTCTGGTTCTTTCTGGTCCAGAAGACCTTCCATCAGCAGAACCACGTCACTAATGTCCGAACCCTTCTCCAATATGGGCGAAAATGTTGGAGTTATAACATTTAAAGAAATAACAAGAAAAACAATCACGGGGTGACATTTGCAAAGTTACACAATAAGAAAAAAAGCAAAAATGTGGTTTATTTTTCCTGTCAGAGACAAAAATGCGGGTCCAAGTCACATTTTCACCACATATGTAGGAATACATTTATAAATCTCAGTTGTAAACTAATATTTAATTCACAAGAAATGTTTAGTTTACAAGGTAATTATTTAGCTTTCATATTAAATTGTTAAGAAGCTACTTAACTTTTTATTTAGCTAACATTTAATTTTCAAACTAAAAGTTCTTGTCAGCTCTACAGAAGTTAAATGCATTTGATTTATTTTAAACAGGGACAATATAAAGGAAATGAGAGATTAAAACGATGCATGAGGGACAATTTGATGGCGATCATGAGCCTAAAATTAAGGAAAGAAACAGAGCAATTTAAAATATATTTATATTCTTAAATACATGCATCAAACTCAATAACACCAAAATTATGAACACTGTGATTATACAGCATAAACGCGTTATAACAAAAAACGGACGTCAGAATTGTCACGATCTGTGTGTGTTTATATTAGTTTTCTGGTGACCCTGGTCCCTGAGTCTCGTCTCTGCGTCTCCCAGATGTGTCTCGTTCTCTGATTACTTCTAAGTCCAGCTGTTGTCTTTGTCTGATGTCGGATCCTCGTCGTGTTCAGTCGGTTTCACTGTGTCTCTGTTCTATGGATTATTTTCATCATTCTTCATCTTCATCCTGCCTGACTGCGTCTCTCTCACCTCAACCGCAAATCATGACAAGAATGAATGTCAAGAACCGCAGCGCAGAGTCTCTTCCGGTCTCATTCCGCCCCTTGCAGCTGCTTTGTCTTCTCTTTAACAAGCCACCCGATGCCGACCATTTCCATTGTTTTATAAGTTTGTTTGAAAATGGTATTTAATGTATTGTTAGTGTCTTATTTGAACTGCCCCCCTCAGCTGCCTGGTCGACAGGATCTATCAGCTAAACTTGTGTATGACGTCAAACTCAGGACACAGACGCTGCATTGAACTTAATTGTTTCAAGTAAAGTCAAAGTAAAAAGTTCATTTAAGTTAAAATTTGCAACCTTTAAGTTAATCGAATACAAAAAGTAAGACAAAATAATGAAGTGATATTAATGTAAATACGTCCATAATATGCGGGGTGTTGTGACGTGTCTCCTCTCCACGGAGGGCAGGAGGAATAAAAACCGTTAAGGTCAGGACCGCTGGTCTCATGTCAAGTCTCCCGTTTTGGCTGGGAAACATATTAACCCCGTTTAATATGTAAATTTCACACATTAGCATATTCACGTTGCCACCCGGTTTCCCCTCAGCACTGTGCAAACCCTCCGACAATATCCTGCAGGCAAAGCGCCCGTTGTGTGTGTGTGTGTGTGTGTGTGTGTGTGTGTGTGTGTGTGTGTGTGCTCGTTCTTTTTTTCCTTTATTCTAAAAAAAAAAAAGAGGTTGTGCATCATTATTAAACGGAAGGATTTCAAAGCCATTGAAAGACAACCGAGATGGTTGTTCCTGTTTTTAATGTTTTACTGCTTGAACCTTCTGCGTTTTTATGTTTTTTTTTTGTGCTCGTTTTGTTGCTCTGTCAGCTGGTAGAAAGCGGGGCGGTGATTCAACCAGCTGGTATTTCCGGGTCTGTAAGCTGCTCTAGTCGCTCAGCGCCATCACTTCTCCAGATATTTCTTCATCATGCCTTCAGGATTTCTGTGGGATTGACCCAAAGCTTTCCGTTTATTTCATCTACAGGACCGTGTTAAGATTTGGTCAAACCAGCGATGAATTTTCCCGTGGAGATAATTTCGGATTTGGATCGAATTATGCGCCTGATTTTGGTTGTTTTTGTCGAGACCGAGGCCCGTCTGACGTCAGAGAGGAGGAGGAGGAGCCTGGGCTCTGTGACGTAGGAGGAGGCTGGCTCTGTGACGTAGGAGGAGGCTGGGCTCTTGACGTAGGACCGGGGCGTCAGGACGCTACCATGTCCTGCTATCCTCCGAAGTGCTGCAGCTGCTGCTGCTCTACTCCCACTGCTGCAGCCCTCTGGACCACAAACCCTCCAGCCTTTCCGCATCACAGTGAGTAACTAAGTTACACATGGCATTAATTTTAATATTAAAATATTGATTTAAAAAATGTTGACCTTGTTCGCTGCACATATCGCTCAGAAACCTGTGGGCAACGCAGAGGTTACTTGTAATTAACTTTTGTAAAATTATATATATGAAAAGAATATAATATCGCAAATTCCTGGTAACTATTCTTTTAATTAGCGCGCAGACTTTCTGTGCTTTTGGAGCTCAGAAAGTGCTCCAAAAGCACAGTCTTTTCTCTTTTCTCTTTACCACCTCAGCGCAGCGGACAAAAAACACTTACAGGCTCTTCTAGAATTATTTCGACAGTTTGAGAAGCTGCATGGTAGGAAGCCCATTTCCGCCACTATGTTTTAAAAAAAGTATCTCGACCCACATACTGAGGACTGAGTCCCCGCCGAGGCCGTTGCTGGTTCGACTCCCTATAACTGTGCCTCACTGACCGCATGTCTTCCCATTTCTCTATGCCCTCCTTCCTGTCTTCAGTCAAATGGAGGCCACTAGAGCCGATAATAATCATAAAAACAGTATAAAAAGCATGTAATACCAGAGGATGATGAAGTTTATTTGCCTCAGACTGTAGAGTTTCGGTCTTATCGTCGGAACCGTGACCAATCTGATGCGCTCACACTCCGACATCTCTATTGTGGTCGGATCAGACACGATAGTGTCCCACACTGAAGTGAAGTGATGCAGGGGCGTAGCCGCATTACACTTTCTGAGGTGTATCCTTTCACCACTGACGGAACAAGTCGGCGTCGGGCCCGGGGGGCGGGGCCCATGACCGGGGGGGCGGGGCCCATGACCGGCCCCTCACTGTATGTCTGCGCTGCTGGAAACTGTTGAGGGGGGTCAGGTTGGGACAGGAGCTTACATTCACCTTTCTGAACAGGCGAGGGCGCAATTTCTCCGTCTAAAATCAGACATTAGAGCGTCTTGAAACCATTCCTCGCTGTGTGGCACCTCCAGACCGATGATTACAAATGACAACAAATGAAAATCTCAAATTCAGCATATCAGAAAATATAAAATATAATATAAAATATCAAGGCAAAGCAAAGAAAACTCAGTAGGGTCATTCAGGGGCCCCTCCAGACATTCAAGGGCCCCTCTAGACATTCAGGGGTCAATTTAAATGGTTGAATTGTAACACAGACTATGGATCTAAACCATAGCATTCATTTATAGAGAATGACAATGTTATTAAATGTTAATTAATACATTCAGCTGAGAAAAAAATATATATTTAGGAATATTTAGGATTTAATTAGGACATTTAGTTTCTAAAAGTTTAAAGAATCATCTTGATAGTTTAATAGTGTGTTGTCATGGCTATAACATGTTGTAATCATTGAGTTTGAGCTGGTTTGTTCACAAATACATTACAGAAAATGACCAATAATCAGTGATTGATTTTAAACTCGGCTAATGAACCTGATCTCCCTCTCACAGACGTCACCTTATCTATATTTAAACATGTTATTGATGCTGAGGTTCTTAGTAGGACGGGTTTCGTGGGTGGGGGGGTGGGAGGGGTTCTGTCTAAGGCCCCATATTACCTTGGTACGGCCCTGCATGAACAGCCGCTGTGATGCGCATCTCTGAATCTACCTAGAATCTACCTGGAGCCCCCGGTGACCCCTATGTCAGCCCGCCGATGCTTTGGGGTCATTTTGATCAATTTAATTGTGGCATGTTTGACTTTATGCTGCTCATTACTGCTACCGTGTTTTCGCTGATGTTTGTTTTGTGAACTTGGGCCGAATCTTCCTTTAGCCCTTGAGGTTCTACAATAACTTCTATCTACAGCCGCTCACCTTCAGCCCAGATCCCGTCAGCGGCGGCTTTAACCTTCCTGATAGTGATGTGGCATTAGCGGCCTGATTAAGGTAAAGTCAGAAGTTTTCTCTGCAGCCGAAACATTTCTGTGGTTAGGGGTGTAAGAGCATGAAATGAATGATTATTGAGGTGAAGCGCGTGGCTTTGACACCTGGGTGGTGGGCGTGGCGAGGTGGGCGTGGCTTTCACTAAAGGTAAGAATGGGAGTCACTGGCTGCTGGTTTATGTTGGAGGAAGCGGTGCGCCGGGTTGTCATAATTTGTTGACTGTGTTTAATGCCGTTTATTGTTCACACTATTGGATGGTTTGACCTGGTCAGTCAGTATAAACCTGTAAGATCTGAAGTAAGACAATCAAAGTGGAATAAATAGATGATTGAAACAACAAAGAAGCGGCCTGGAGTTATTTGAAGCGGCGACGGATAGTTTAAAATTCCCCCAGTTATCCCAGTGCGGCCCTCAAACATCTTTAGTTTTGCCGCACATCTAAGGGCCGATGCGGGTTTTTTCCCGTTATTGCGAGGACAGTTACGAAAATATAAATAGAAACTGTTTTTCTAAAGTGAACGTGAGACCTACGATTTATTCACAGAAGCACAGAAGCTGAGTCATTATTAGGGCAGCCAGACTAGTTCATTTTACTAAATTATTATATTTAGCTAAACATTATTGCTGAGGGGCTCAAGCAGGCTTCCTGACATACAGATTAAAAACATAAATAAATAAATAATAAATAAATAAATATAAAATTGAAAAAAAAAAAAATCAAAAAGGGCACCAGGAGCATAAAGGATAAAAGGAGCAGATGCTCAAGCCGCTTCCGCTCTTCTTACTTCGGCTTGGTGAGTCTATGGTTATTTCTGAGTGTCGTTCGGAGAAGAGACTCCAGTTCTCTTCTCCGAAGAGTCAGTATAAGTAAGTCAGTAAGAAGAGGTTTCGGAGAGACTCTGTTGTGCCACAACCTGTTGTGTGTTGTGTGGTCGCACACAACAGGTCGCAACAGCTGGAGCCTCTTTGCTACAGCGGCATGTAAAAATGTAAAAATTCTGAATATGCAAGGAAATGTCTTGAAAAAGAATAATTCGTTTGTATTTTTTAATATGTGATCAAACAATCAGTATTTTGACGCTTAGAAGGAAATTTATTCACCCCCGTTGCAGCTTTTATTGTTTTTTACTATTTTGTCGCTGATTCTTTTTACATTGGCGCAAACGAAAATCATCCTGCGCCATTTATTCCCCGATCACAAAGTAAATTCAAGTCAATAAAGTTTAATTCTGCAGCGCTTTACAACAACAATAATCATTTTAATTCAGTAAAATTGAAATAATTATCCAAACTGCTCAGTTCCAAGTTTCTAAGGAAACTCAGCATTTGCCGATTGACTCCTGTTTGTTTTGAAGAGTTTTAGATCCATTTCCCTTTTTTCCCCTGACTAATACTTATGACCTTCTGACATTATGAAATTCTTTCCTGTCACTTTTAGATCAGGTCGCAGTTTCCTTCCTTCTTTTAAAATGAGAAGTTCTGAGACCAAAAAACCTGATTTTGAATTTTATTCTAGTTTATTGGTTGATATTTGTAAATGATCAAATATTGTTGGTGTTTTAGCTGAATAAGCATTAAACATATAAGGCAACCAGTGAGGATGCAGGAGCATCAGCGCGTTCAACACATTTAAATGTTGCTGTAAAATGATTTCCCTCCGAATCGGAGTCTTGCGCTGCACAATAATAATTTGCAGCTGAATGAAACTTGAATAAATCACGTGGTTTAATATTGAGTCAGTTTCTGAAACAGAAAAATGTTTTTTCTTCACAAAGTGTTCTTTGCATTTTGGTTTACTTGTGATTTTAAGCAATCCAAAAACCTTTGAATAATATTTAAGATGATTTAATCTCAAGGTTTCTGCAGGAGCTGTAGGAGGAGTGAATGTTTTCATCTGAGCCGATTTATTGCAGTTATTTATAGAAGAAAACACCAGAAGTTCTAATACCGGAGCTTCTCTGCAGGTTTACAACCGTTAAAAAGAGGCTCAGTGCAGCAGGAGGAGCGATTTACCTGCATAATGCAACAAAATAAACATGTTTATTAAGTGATTATAGTTAGTTGGTGCATATGCAGTGTCATATTTTATCCCATAATACCTTCTAATAACTAATAAAATAAATAAATATGTGTTTGAGGAAAATTATGATTAATCGTTTGTTTACGCAATAAAAACCGTTAAAATAATTAAGTTTTCCATTTAAAATTGATTTAAATAAAGAAACTACAAGAGAAATGCCAACATTCTCGTCTGCTAAAATAAATATCTGAATTCAAACTCACCTGATTGTATTTTATTAACGGAGTGAAACAAAGATCGGTTCGGCTGGGTCCAAATAGGCTGAATGTCAAAGGTGAACTCGGCGGGTCAGGACGTCCAACGTTCACTGACCTGAAACTCATTATGGTTCGGAGGCGGGTTGGATCCGGAGGGAGGAGCCGGATCGGCCCGATTCTCTCCTCCGAACCGCTCAGCCTTTTCTTTCCGAACTGCTGGGAACCAGAAACGATCCGCGCCGCGACCCAGACCGAATAACACAAAAAACAAGAAAAGGTCATTCCATGTTTGTGTCGGCTGGGTTTACAGAAAAGGTCCAAAGTCAACAGTCCGACCCAAAACGCCCAGAACCATCCGGAACAGAACCGGTGGAGGTCAGTCCAGGTCATCGGAGAGAAAAAGTCCAAGTTCTGATCAATTAGAGAGGAAAATCTCCAGATCTGAAGGATCCGCTGCGTTCATGCTGAGCTCGCTGACACTTCCTGTTCCGGTCTGACAGAAACACACGTCACGTCACCAGGATGAGGAGATGTGCGGCGGAACCGAACACAAATCTGGGATTACAGGATCCGAATGAAGAATATAGGAAGTTAAGTTGGTCAGAACCAAATGTGAGATTCAGACAAGCTTTTTCATCCAGTGAGTCACAGGCCGGTGAATAATCTGCGTTAATAATCTTTATCATGATTTAGTCACAATACAATTTATTTAAAATCGAATATTAAGACAGTTTTAATGAAGATCAAAGCGGATCTGGCAACAAGCCCGTCGATCTGCGATTCCACATTAGTTACTGTTTCCTCAGCGTCTTATAATACAACATAATAAAATAAATAATAATAATTATTATTATTATTGTGACCTTGGGTACAGCTCTAGAGCCTCTTTTTACCAGATCACACAGATAAGTTTGTAAGAATGGACAGAGGCACTGCTGCAGATTACAAACAGTTTATTAAATTCACAAATTTGAGCAAAAAGTCACAATTTTTATTATGAAATGGCCACTCTAAAAGTGGGAGTCTATGCTAGCCCTGGGATCCTTAAAACTGAAAAGTAGTTAAAACCCAATTAGATAAAATTAGACTGTTTGGGGGAGGAATAATAATAAAGAAAACACAAATACAACTAAATGCACCCAAGTGTTCCCCAACAAAAACACATTCACACAAAAATCCCTGGTGAATAAAAAAAGAAAAAACTCCCCTTCCACTAGTCTAATATAAATAAAACAGCCTTGGACCCAGGGATGGTATAGATCCCGGTTTAAAACAAGCCAGAGGGCGACAATAAAAACTCCCTTTCCTAAACAAACCAAAGCAAGAAACTTTCTTTTAATCAACAGTAACCGTCTAAAAGTAAACTAAATAAAAAATAAAATTGAAAACAAAAACACTGAAACAGTAGCAGGCCAACCTACACATAAAAGAAATCAAATTAGACAACATTAACCAGCCAGATAGACCATAAGAAACGGCCCTTACCTTCTCTAAGTAAAACCGGTACACGGCGTCTTGACGTCACTCTCTAAAGTCCGTTTCCTACAATTAGTGGCAGAATCAGACAAATTCTAAACCCAGTTTGCGATCAATGTTAACATTCCTCTGTACGAGTCATCAGCCTGCATCTGATCTCCTCAGCGATCTACCTGCTTTTTAACGTAAATGCTGATCACCTGCCTCCCTAACAAGCTGCGCTCCGTCACAGCGTCTTCCATATATGGGCAAGAGGAAGAGGGAGCAGCAGCACATTAGGGGGGGACAATATGCCCCTGCTACATTATTATTACAGAAACCAGAAGAAATGAAGCAAGTGTGTAAAACAAGAGATTTGATGATTGATGCGTCAACATGTAACTGAATGTCTGCAACACAAAATAACAGTCGCTACTCAGCGCTCATATCAATATTATATTGCTTAATCTTTTAAATTAAATAAGATTTAATTTAAAATAAAATATTTTAAATTAAACAAAATAATTTAAAATATTTTATTTAATAATAAAATATTTTGCGCCAATGATAACGACCTTTATCATTGGTGTAGCGATACTGCCCCCCTCTGGCGAATCACTGAGTTGCCAAACAGTGATTGGTTATGAATAATTAATCAAATCTTTCTGATCTCACCCGAGAACATAACAAGTTAATAACAAAGAAACACAAAACAATACATAGACTATTACGTTAGCATGGCGCCACAAGAGGAAGGAAGAGACTGAAGGAACCTGAGGTCGCTTCAGTCTGAAGTCGGTTCATTGAAGCTGAATCTGTGGGCGGTGAGATGAACAGAACCAAACCTCGGTCTGTCTCAACTTCCCCACAAACTGCACGCCTGGCCTCTGTTATGGGAATGAGTTGGTTTCTTTAGTCCAACCTTTTTCTGTGATCTGGATCGGTATTGGTTCTCTTCAGCATGTGCACAACCAACCAGCTGTGGGTGTTTCTCGCACTTATCCAGCTTGATTCATCCCAACCAGGTTTCGCTGCTCGTCAGTCAGACCCGGCCGGAGCGGCTGCAGCCGGAAAGGTAAACATTTTCAGAATTATTCATCTAATATTCCATCTAAAATCTAATATTCCATCATTAATTTTATTGACTATAACGTCCCCACAAGGAGACAGTTTTCACGCCGCGTCCATCGGGTTGAGTTTCGGTCGAACTTTTCTGTCTGGCTCCGAGTTACTCATGTTTTACATTTGGGTTGGTATAGTGGTGCCTCTCCAGCGGTTCGGGCGAGAGGCGGGGTCACCTGGTCGGGTCACCTGTCCATCGCAGGGCAACACGGAGACGGACTCACTCACCAAACGGTTTATCCGCCTCCGAACCTCTGGAAGACGCGCGTTGGTCTCCGATTGCGGATCATCGCAACTTCACCCTGATGTTCCCGGTGTGGGGGGGAGGGGGGGGGGGGGGGGGGGCGTGATTTATGTTTTCGCATCCACCTGAAAAATGTGTAGTTGCGCCAACCGCAGTGAAGTTAGTTTCAAGTTGGATATTCGATATTCGAGCTCCGCGGAGTAGCGGCATTTAGCTCAAGGTTGATCCGATTTATGATCGCTAATGTCGGCCAGCGGTTCTCTACAACTCCCGGCCCAAGCGCGCGAAGGTTCACTTAGCTTCCAGGTCATGTGACCTGTTGACTCAAAATCACTTTGGAATAATTATACTAGTTTCTATAAATGGGGCACAGACTTTTGTTTTCCATTTTTAGCCATTTTCCATTTTTTAATAATTTTTTTGTCAAAATTGAGTGTTTTTCTTCAATAGCTTCCAGGTCATGTGACCTGTTGACTCAAAATCACTTTGGCTAAAAATGGAAAACAAAAGTCTGTGCCCCAACAATAGAGATTAGTATAATTATTTCAAAGTAATTTTGAGTCAACAGGTCACATGACCTGGAAGCTATTGAAGAAAACATTATATTATTTAATATTAAAATTATGAAAAATATTGTATATATGAACTTAAAAATTAATAGATGATATTGTGTCTCATGTAGAAGTATGATTTAGCACTGACAATTAGTCAGTTGGTCACAATTCAAGGTATTTATTAACATTTTTTTGACAGGAGTGTTTGGTTCGGTAATTTGTTGACAGTCCCTAAGTGAACCTTCGGGCGCTGCGGCCGGGAGTTGTAGAGAACCGCTGGCCGACATTAGCGTTTATAAATCGGATCAACCTTGAGCTAAATGCCGCTACTCCGCGGAGCTCGAATATCGAATATCCAACTTGAAACTAACTTCACTGAAGTGTTGCGCCGCTGCTTCCAGACCTGCGTCTCTGAGAGACATGGAGTAAAGAATCAGAGATGAAAAGGCCATAGAAAGTGCCGCTTTCACGTGTCAGATGTAAATAAAACAACTTGTGGCGCTAAGTTTGCGCTCCTTCCAACGTGAAAGCGCAGTGAGTCTGGAGAGAGCAGATTAATAATCACATAACTTCCTCAGTTCATGTTGCTCTGCATCTCTGCGTGAGATCAGCCGCTAAACAGGCAGAGCCCTGCCAGCCAATCAGAGGATTATTCATCGAAAACAACCGGAAGGGAATTAAAGTAATATTCCCGCGTGTCTAAATTACTAAACGACAGAGATTAAGAAAAAAATATAGACAAAAATATAAAGCTAAATTGTATTTTATAGACTAAGATAAAAGAAAAGCACTTCCAGTGAAACAGTATCTGCTGCTTAATTTACTTTCACTACAGCGATCAGTAAATGTGCCAATAAGAAAATCTACAAAGCTTGTGAACTAACAGGAGGTCTCACTTCACTTGGATGTTTGTATTTCATGCATTTTGGTTGAAATCATGTTTGTTTTTCTCCCAGTTCAGCTTCTCACAGTGGATAGAAGATCCAGAAGTTTTACTCAAGTAAGATTAATAATACTTTATATTAATGTTACTCACATAAAACTGAAAATTACAGTGCAATAACACAATATTTACATCAAAATAAACCAATTACTTCCCAGATTTGAGTATTTCATACTCAGTTTGGAAATAGACCTGAATGAAAACCCAAATAAACATTCTGGCATCTGAAAACTATTTTTCATATTTTAATATTCAACAAATTATTTCCTTTTTGATGCGTTTAAATCCTTCACAATCGTTGGAGTTAAAGCTTTATTGGCAGTAAAGTGTTGCTGATATGAATGTTTGAACTTTGTAATCCTTTTTAAGCACCAAGTTTCTCAGATTTGTCAGGATTTTTTCATCTCTGTGTTTCAGGATGAGATGCCTTCAGGCAGAGGGGTCAAAGGTCATAAATGTGGATCAGCTGTACGATGCTGGAGCAGCTGAGGGGAACCTGTGGGAGAGTCCAGGTGTGACTCCGCTCTGCTCCTCCGTCTCTCCTCCTCCTCCATCCAGATGTTTGGTCTGCATCCAGGAAACGGCTTATGCCGTTTGCCACAATGTGACCTCTGACCTCATCATGGAGGGAGACGGCAGAACGATACCGATCAGGGAGAGCGGTGAGATGAATTTACTAAACTTCAGTCTGGGATCAGAATGAACCTGTGATTCTAATCCCAGATTATTAATCTGTGTGCAGGATGTCCTGACTTCATGGAGCCTGGTGAGTTTCTCTTCAACCAGCCTGATAAAAACACATTGATGGGGATTTAAACATCAGATGTTGGTGTTGATTCAACTCCAGGTGAAAAACCCCTGAACACAAACTGGACTGGTTTCCCTACAGCGTCTGAGCATCTCTGGTGGCTGATCGTCATTCCCATCATCATCTTCATCATCTGTGTTCTGGTTTACCGACAGAGGAAAGGAATCAGGAGAGCCTGGCAGAAATGCAGGTTTGTATGGAAGCAAATTTCCATCATGAAAAAAAAAAAAAGCTAAACAGGAATTAATAATTTTGACTTTGATCTCATAATTATGATTTTGAAAGTCAAAATTATGACTTTAAGCTAATTACAAACTATCAACACGTATTTAGTAGAAGCTAATGTGCTTTAGCTATAGTGGAAGCTAATGCTACGTGCTAAAGTTTTCAACGCTAGCAAAAATGTCAAATCTAAATTTAGCTTTGCTATTAGCGCCTTAGCAGGTTTGTTCAGTCATGAAAGAATGTAGAAATTTAAATAAACAAAGTTATACAAAGATCATCTGTATCTTTGTTCCCAGCATTTAAGATGCATTTTTTCCATTAACTTGTTTTTATGTTCCTGTTCAGAGCGGAGGAACCAGACGCTGCTGCAAACCTGTGAAAACCTGAAGCTTTACCTCCATAACTGGATGTTTTTATTGGCTTAATAAATTAAACATTTTACAATTTTTTTATATGTGTTTCCTGTTTAAATCTGGCTTTGTTTCCATCAAGTTCTTATAAAGTTTAAAAAGATTTCAGGAGAAAACATCGACTTTCAGCTAAATCATAAAACTAACAGAGGAAATTAAATGAAGGTAAAAATATTTTTATATTCTGCTTAAAACCATAAGAGGCTCAGCTTAATTACAATAACAGGTTTGATCAATAAATAAGTTTTTTTAAAAGGTTTTATTGCAGATTTAAGACAGAAAACATTAAAGTACTTTGAGAACATTTAAAACCAGGGATGAACCAGCTAAAACGGCTTTAAGACGGAGCCTCTTCCTCGTCAGTCGGCCTTCAGGGCGAACAGAACGTCGTCCTGACTCACGTTGAGCCAGAGCCGCTGCAGGATCCCCAGGCCGCTGGGCTCCAGCAGCAGCAGCCTGCAGGCCCCCAGGCGCCGACACACGGCCAGGCCCTCCGACACGCCGACGGGCCGCAGGCCCTCCACCCGACACAGGGCCTGGTGCTGCACCAGCACCTGGCAGACGGAGCGCAGGGCAAAGCCAGACAGGCTGCAGGTTAGCAGGTCAACGTTTAACGGTTTGATTATTAGAAATATTTTAATCAGAGCATCTAAATGACAGCAGAGGTTGATGAAGGGGTGAGATTCCTCTCATGGTTTCACTCAGTGCGAAAGCCGCTTTCTGTGTCGGCCATCTTTGAATTCAAAGATAATCTTTATTATGATTTAGTGATAATACATTTTTCTATTTAAAATCGAATATTGAGACAGTTTTAATGAAGATCAAAGCGGATCTGGCAACAAGCCCGTCGATCTGTGATTCCACATTAGTTACTGTTTCCTCAGCGTCTTCGATAATAATAATAAGAATAATAAACACTGACGAATCACTGAGTTGCCAAACAGTGATTGGTTATAAATAATTTAATCTATTTTTGTAATAAATAGATTAAATGAATTCAAAGATGGCCGACACAAAAAAAAGCAACAAAACTTCTGTGGTTTTGTTGCTTCTTTCTGCTCAGAGCAAATAGAATAAAAACTTCCAGGCTGACGACTCCGAATACGGAGCCAGAAATACTGAGAATGTTTCATCTGATGATCAATTATTACCCAATAACCGATCGATTTATGGATGGATGAACAGTTCACAGGTGATTTGATTCTTTTGAACAGTTCTAGGACTCGAGTCTCGGTGAGAACTGTTCTCTGCTCACTGGTTCTGTTTGGTCCGGCTCTGACCAATGTGTGACCTTTTGACCTGACCTGACCTGCTGGAGGTGGTGGTGGCTGTGACCTTTTGACCTCACCTGCTGGAAGGTGGCCTCCTCCAGTCCCCGCCTCCTGAACTCTGAGATGACGGCTCGTAGGAACAGCTGCTCCTGCGTCGACGCGCTCCTGAAAAACAAACATGGCGGCCCGTCAGCCGGCCGGCTGGCCGGCGGCCCCTCGGAGCTCCGCCCACCGCCGTTCCGCTCACCTGATGGCGGCGACGTACGGCGAGGAGAACATCTCGTCCAGCGCCTGCATCACGTGGCTCATCCCCACCAGCGCCGCCGCCGAGCGCTCGCAGATCTCCGTCGCCCGCCGGCAGATGTCCAGGCACCTGCGGGCGTCGCCCGACAGCGCCGCCACCTGGTGGAGGAGGAGGAGAGCGGCGCTGAGCCGGCCGGCCGGTTCCCATGGAAACGGGTCGGGGACGGGAGGCTCACCTTCCTGGAGACGAGCTGCAGCGCGTCGTCCTCGAAGGCCTTCAGCTTGTTGAGGCGAGACGTGACGATCTGCTGCAGCTGCTTGAAGGAGTACGGCTGGAAGGACATCCGGGTCAGACCCTGGAGGTCACAGGTCAGAGGTCAATCAACGTCTGTTTGCAGCAATAATTATGTTTGAGGAGCTTCTGCTTTATTAAAATCTTCCAAATGAGTCTAAATGTTTTGCTGCACAAAAATTTGACACCATTTTTTTTTTTTTTTTATTTGAAGAAGGTTTAAGTCAAGCTGACGAAACTTTTACTAATCTAAAAAACATCATCCAAAAAGGATAAACTGTCTTTGTTTTGTTCTTGCACTGAGTTTGAGGGCCACATTAATTCATTTACAGGGCCAGAATCAATCAATCAAATTTTATTTGTATAGCACATTTCAGCAGCAAGGCGTTTCAAAGTGCTTTACACAATTTAAAATAGAAATTAAAACAGAAAGAGACAGAGATTTTGAAAAAGATAGAAACAGTATTAAAAGTAAAACCATTTTAAAACATCTCGAACCTCAGAGTTTTTGTATCTTACAAGGATTCAAGGCATTTCAAAGTGCTTTACACGATTTAAAATAAAAATAAAAAGAGACAGAGATTAGATACCAATTAAAATAAAAAATAAATAAATAAAAACAGAAAGAGACAGAGTTTGAAAAAGATTTAAAAAGAAGTGGCCCCCGCCCCACCCTTTGGGCACCGCTGCAGTAAAGTAAGCTGGACGTCTCAGGAAACATAAAACCAGTGAAGTAATGTTCACGTTAAGGTTCTGGTTCTCCCTGTGACCTGGTGCCACCGTGACCTCTGACCCCGGCGTGTTGCTCACCAGCCTGCTGGCCACGCGGTTGATGAGGATCCGCTCCGGCAGGTCCATGGTGTTGGCGATGGCCAGAACCACCAGGCGGGCCTGGCGCCGCGTCGGCCAGTCGAACAGGTTGTACATCACGTTCTGCTTCCTGGTCCACAGCAGGTCCAGCTGCGGACAGACGGACACACAGACGGACGGGTCGCCGTGGCAACGGGCCGGCCAATCAGCGCTTTACGGTGGAGACGGCTTAGGAAAGCTGCTGCCATGAACAAACTGTCAGTCAGGTTGAATAAAACTCAGAACGTTTTCACCTCTGAAGTAAATTTTATGTTTTGGTTCTTTTTACTTGTTGCTTTAATGAGGAGAAAGTCGACTGATGAAGAGGAGGAGGAAGAAGATCAGCTTAAAGACAATATTCTGAATAAAAAACAAACAGAAGTCTAAGAGCTGCTTCGTAGGACCGCCAAGACCTCGGCAGGGGCCGCAACCCCCATGTTGAAGACCTCCGTTTTAATCTTTGGACTGGACTCCGATTGGTCAAACCTAAACCTGCCGGGGTATGAATACTTTTGGATGAACCACAGAGAACCGTCAAGATTTTTCATGTCTGCAGGGGAACAGAAACGTTTCCTGGTTCTGCACAGTAAAAATGCCAGAGTTGAATTAACACCCAATAGTGTCTATATGTGTCCAAGTCAGCAGGTGTTAAATTCAACACTACAGAGAGTCACATTAACATTTACAACACTGCTGGTGTTAAAATATGTTAAAAGTAACACCAGTGTAGTGTTGATCACAAAACACAATGTGGTGTTAAAAAAGTAAATAATTGACCCACAAGGTGTCAATATCAATCAAATCCAGTGGAAAATATTCAAAACAATAAACAGAAATTGGAAGTTTAACTTTACTTAAACCAATTTTAGTATAAAAGATTGACCAAAGTTAATTTAACAAAAAAAAAAAATGGGTTTCAAACTTTTAACACTTTCAAAAGTGTTACTTTAACACCTGCTGACTTGGAGACATGCAGACACTTCTGGGTGTTAATTCAACACTGACATTTTTCCTGTGTGTGCTGAGCCCACAGCACCATCCCTCCACCGCCGTGCTGCGGGTTTGAACCTGGACCACCGGGTCGCTACATTCAGCACCGGAACCACAAACCAACAAATCTGAGGGGCAGGAAATGAGGTCACACTTTGGAGAACAAGCAGAAGATTCTTGCTGCCATTTTTAACTTTTAAATCTGTCGATGATTTGATTCAGAACCAAGACGGTTCTTTTAAAAATCAAATCTGAACACATGATCCACCAAGTCGCAGATATGGAGGGAATCAACTTGGAAAAATCTAATATGATTTTTCATTACGCCTAAAGTCAAGAATAGATTCAGCAGCAGAAGTTTGGGATTTTGGAGGAACTGCGGATCAGTGAAAGTTGAACATGCTCACATATTTTTGAGCTGCCTGAAAATTGTCCAATTTTGGAAAAATGTGCATGAAACTGAAGAAGATTCTGGGATATGACTTTGTAATTTTAACAATATGAATTAAGGGTGAAAGACAGGAATCTGATGAAGATAATGTTAACAGCTTGTATAAAGCTATTACAAGGAATTGGGGAAAGACAGACACCCCTTGTCAAGAACAATGGACTGGAATAATAGAAGAAATTAACATTATGGAGAAACTGACGCATCGATTGAGACTCCAGCAAACAAAAATGGAAGAAAAGTGGATGAAATGGACAACATTCAAGACATAAAGACATTAAAAAGACAGCGAGAACAAATAGAAGAAAAACTAGACACACCATATAGGACAAAAGTCAAATAGAGGGTCGGCTCCTGAGCAAAACCTTTGTGTTGTGAGATGTTTAAAGTTGAATGTTCAGATATGTAAACAAATGTGAAAAATTTAAATAAACAGTTAAATGTAAAAATCAAATCTGAGCGCGTGAGGATTAAATGGCGCGGCTGCTTGCCCACCTCGTCCACCAGCAGGACGGTCGTCTCCTTCCTCGGCGCCGGATTGCTGAACCGTTTGTCCAGCAGGGCGGCGGCGTGGTCAGCCGTGGCTTTCTGACCCGTCAGCTTCTGCAGAGAAACAAACGTCTAGTTTACCCCATAAATCTGATTTATCTGGTTTTAATGTGCCGAGTCATCAGATTAATGATCAGTAACAGGAGGTCTGATTGAAAAAAACAGAAAAGAAAAAGTGTGATAGTAGAAGCTGCAGCATTAACAAGGAAAACACACAATATCCTGGGAAACTGTTGGGCTGCAGCTCAAATATTCATGGAAGGTTAAGTGGAAGGAAAAAGTGTGAAAATGTGCATCACTAGATAATAAAATACCATCTGACCTTTTCTAGAATATTATTGAAGTTCATCTACCTGAAAACATGCAGCTTAAAAATTGTATTTATAGAAAGTTGAGTGGAAGGAAAAGTTGTGGTAGAAAAAGGTCCACCTGACATTTGTTGGTTTTAATTAATTACATTTTTTAAATCTAATTTTCTTAGATGTTAAGTTTCAGAATCATCAAAACGACAAGATAAAGGCTTGAAATATTTGATGATATTCACCAGATCAGATTTGGTGACGCATCTAAAGTTGCAGTACCGTAATTCGCCACACGTAGCGCGATCTTAAAAATTCCAACGGTTTCTGAAAGAGGAAACTTTACACTTTCCAGCAAATATCGGGTTAATAGGGAAACTTCACGGCTGCAGCTGCAGAGTGTAATTAATCCTTTAATAGACGGTAAATTGCAAAAATAATGAAAGTTCTGGTTGTTGTGGATTTATGGGTAAATAAATCATCTTACAGGACGTTTAAAGAACTACTTAGTTAAAATAAGGAAGATTTATTTAGGCAGACGCTTGAAACGTAGACTTTAAAGGGTTAAGAAACTAAAACTAAAACTAGTAATAAAAAGGAAGCGGCTCTTTAAAGGAACATAAATTATTAGAACTAAACCAAAGAAAAAATAAAAACGTGGAAACACGACCCGGTCAGTCAGAGGTCAGCCAGAGGTCAGCCTGGCAGCTACAGGCGGGTCAGTGAGCCTATTGGTCGGTTCTCAGCCAATCACCTGCAGGATCTGTGCGTAGGCCTGGTGCGGGTCGGTCATCTTCATCCCGTTGATCTGGATGAAGACGAACGGCGGAACCTCGTCCTGCTCGGCGGCGCGATGCAGGCAGCGCATCACTTCCTGCACCGTGGCCGTCTTCCCCGTCCCCGGGACGCCCGACACGTACATGCACCTGAAGAAGAGCAGCGGTCAGCCGCAGGGCTCCCCCTGCTGGCAGGCCCAGGAACTGCAGCCACTCAAACTGGTTCTGATTTGGCTCCAACAACAATTAAAACAAGAAAAACCTAAAAATATTAAGATATTAGAATAAAGTTACAAAGAAACGTCCAGGTTCGGTTTTTGACAAATAGGAGCAGCGCAAGACATAAATATTTCATATTATTACAAGAATAAAGTAAAATATTAGCAGCATGAAGCCCTGAGAAGAAAGTTATGAAAATATTTTAAAAAGTTTAAATTTGTAGCTTCAGCTGTTTGAACAAATAAAAAGTTCTGATTTGTCTCCAACAACAAATTACTACAAACAAGAAAAACCTAAAAATATTAAGAATAAAACTACAAAGAGACGTCCAGGTTTGATTTTTGACTAATAGGAGCAGCACAAGACATAAATATTTCTTAAAGTCACAATATTAGCAGCATGAAGCTATAAGAAGAAGAAAGTTATGAAAATATTAAAAAAAGTCTAAATTTGTAGCTTCAGCTGTTTGACCAAATAAAAAGTTCTGGTTCTGATTTGGCTCCAACAACAAATTATTAAAACAAGACAAACCAAAAAATATTAAGAATAAAGTTACAAAGAGACGTCCAGGTTTAGTTTTTGACTAATAGGAGCAGCACAAGACATAAATATTTCATATTTTTACAAGAATAAAGTAAGAAAGAAAGATGAAGAAGAAAAGTCACGGAAATATAAAAAAGTCTAAATTTGTAGCTTCAGCTGTTTGACCAAATAAAAAGTTCTGGTTCTGATCATTAGATGCTGATGCATGACGTCACAAGATGCTTCATGTTCCTCACAGTTCGTAACACTGCGACTTTTAAAACACAGATCTTTTCTCCAGGCCGTCTCCAGGTTCTGCGGCTGAATGTTTTGGGTCAGAACCGTCGGAACCGTCCTCACCCTCCGGTCCCGTCCAGGACTTTGCTCTCCACGAAGCTGTAGATGTCCTGGAACTCCTGCTCCCTGCAGGGCAGCGACTCCGGCACGGCCGACACGTGGAGCCTGAAGGGAGCAGAGGAGAATCAGCCGCAGGACGGATCCGATCGGGTCGCCTGGCCCCAAGCCGGGAACCATGAAGCTCCAACGGAACCAGAACCGGACTCTAGAAACCAGGAGAGACCGTTTCCGTCTGTCGATTGGTCAGATGAGTCTGGACTAGGGGTAGAACGACTACATATGTTTTAAGGTCGACTACATGGTGATAACAGTCGAGTCGACGAGTCGCTGTGACGTCATAGTGACATAAACGCAAAACGACTTGGAGGCTTCAGCAGCTATATTGACTCCCCTCCTCTTCTCCCGCTTTTACTAAGACTATTATACAGAATTAAAAGAGCATTAAACAGATGATTCTTCGTGAGCAGCAGAGAAAAGTTCGTTGCACAAAGTCGGTCTGACTTTTTGTTTCCAAACACCGGCTGATGCTGATGATCTCTGATAGCTGCTGGTATAGGAGTCAAATTATCACACTGACCATAATGGAGCTTTTGGATCATCACAAACCAAACTTATTATGAACGGATCCCGTTTGGTTACAGTTGAATTCAGCAGAGCCTCCAGCTGCTCCTCCAGCTGCTCCTCCTGCTGCTGCTCCTCCTGCTGCTCCTCCAGCTGCTCCTCCAGCTGCTCCTCCAGCTGCTCCTCCAGCTGCTCCTCCTGCTGCTCCTCCAGCTGCTCCTCCTGCTGCTCCTCCACCCGATGAGCAGCAGGAGGTTCTGCTGATCAGCAGCGGCTCTGAACCGACATGCAGACGGAGGCAGAGATTCGGCTCCATCAGACCCTCAGGGTGAAGCTGGACTTCGTTTCCAGATGTTGTCAAACCATATTTTAATAAGAGCGTAAAGCTGCCAGGTTGGAAGCTTCAGCAGCAGGATGACGCTGATCAGCTGGGGGATAAAAAGCCTGACATCATGTCGCACGTTACTCTAATAGTCTTTTATTTATTAAAGTATTTTTTCGGCACTAGTTTATTTGACAGCAATCCGACTGTAAGGGGTCAGAGAGCAGAGAGAGATATGATGGACCCAGAGACTGGAGGACAGGAGTCGGACTCCTGGTACCGCGAGCTGAAGTCTCTGTATGCGGCGCCGTGTTAACCACTGCGCCGCAATGCTCCTATTGGGAGCCTAAGCTGTAATTTACAGCTTCTCTTTGTTAAATTATTTACATTTTTATACAATTTGAGCTTTCTGACGACTCACCTAGTCCATCTTCTTTCATTTCATTGGAAAAATCTGTTTTGTCACGTGATGCGACTCGTCGACTGGCCCAGAAAAAAGTCATTGCAGAGACAAGAATCGACTAGTCGACTAATTGGTGCAGCTCCTAGTCTGGGGGCGGGACAACCAGATGGTTCTGGCCCAGTTCTGGCCCAGTTCTGGTTCTCACCTGGCTCTGGCCTCCTCCAGGACGTTGCCGGGGCGACGGGCCGGCCGGGCCCGGTCCGGGATGCTGGGTGTGGCCTGGCGGTGCCTCCGCGGCGTGACTGGACCGGCCTGCAGAACCAGAACTGAGGAGCTCAGAGCCATAGCAACCGCTGCCGGGCGTCGTCTCCATGGCGACACTCACCTTCCCCGGCGTCTTCCTCGAGGAAGAGGAGCGGCGGCTCTTCTTCGGCGCCGACTCTTCCTCCTCCTCCTCGTCGCTGCTCTGCAGCTGCTTCCTGGAGGGAACGAACTCCTCCTCTTCCTCGTCGTCATCAGAGCTCCGCCGGTCGTCCAGAAGCTTCCTGAAGGACAAACATCAGAGATCGGACCCACGGGTCGCAGGGAGGTTCTGGTTCTGGACGGGTCGGCGCTCACAGCTGCTTCCTGATCCGAGACGACACCTTCAGAGCCGACTTCCTCCTGGAGACCCTCAGGGCGCCGCCGTCCTCCTCCTCCTCCTCCTCCTCGTCTCTGAGGGACACGCCGACCCGACGGGTCAGAGGTCAGGCAGCAAACACAACCGGGTCCAACTCAACAGAGTAACATATAAACATGGATCTATTCTAAACATTTTAGTCTGATTTTCTGTAAATTGACCCATTTCTGGGCTGAAAACCTGAAGTTTCTCAGAACTTTGGGTCACAGCCGTCTGGGCCCAGTGGACCCAGTAGAACCTTCAAACTGGTGACATGGGTTTAACTGGTAAAAGCAGCTTAAAAAAATCTGGAATATTTTAAATTAAATGTTCATTTTTATTGCTTTTGATAAGTGATAATACTTTAAAAGATCTTATTATAAACAAATGTCATCCAGGTGGTTTCATTTTACTTTGAATAGGCCGTTTAGGCTGATTCACCAAGAAAAAATACTCACAGAACCTCCAGAACCGGTTCCGTCCCAGTCTGGACCTCCTTCCTCCTGCTGCTGCTGGTTCTGCTGGGAACACAGAGAAGGTCAAAGGTCATCTCTGGTTCTGAGGTCCAGAATCACCACGACCCCTCAGTGACCCAGGACTCAAACTCCCAGCAGCCTCTGCTTCAGAGCTGAAGTTTCCCTAAACGCAGCGCGTGACTCCGGTCTCCCAGCAGGGGGCGTAGTTTCTCCCCGGACCGACTCTTCTGGTGGAGAACCGGCTGGTTCTGAACTGGTTCTGACAAACTGGAAACGTCTCCAGTCCGTTTAATAACCGTTTGGGTTCTGAAGGTTTAATTTTCATGTTTCCGTAGCGACGCTGTCAGAAAGTGATGTCAGAAAGTTGAGGGCGGCCATTTTGATTCAGGAGTTCGTTTTTTTGGACTTTGAATTCAGGTTTTTATTTTTTCATTTAGGAGAATAAAGTCAAAGCATTTCAACATTAAGATGATATGTTATGAGTTTTCAAACACAAAAAATAAAAACCAAATGTTGAGCATCTTAAGTTACATTCTGATATAAGTTTTGGAAATAAAACTAATCTTTTATAAAAATCCTCATCAAATTATCCTGAGCAGTGGGAGGAAAAATCGAACAAATTGAGCTTCAGATCAGATCCTGACAAACTTCATTCCTCATAGCTGTGAAACGTTTTCTGGAAAAATTGCCTGTTTTTCTGCTAATATTATGACTTTATTACTGTAGGTAAATAAAAATTCAGACCTTAATAATAAAGTCATTAAACTCAAAGAAACTTTCTGTCGTTTGTAATTCAGGTTTTTTAGAAGGAAAAGTGAGAAAATCACAGGAGTTGGTATAAAAAACCTGATGTTTATTTCTAAACCGTTTCTTTGTTGCCACGGTGACGGTGGAGCCGGCGAAACGTCGCTGCAGGTTTTTCTGCTTCTTTTAGGTTTTCTACGTTGTTTGTTGCAAATTTTAACAAATTTAACTGGAAATCATGAAAATGAGAATTTCCTCGTCCGGTCTGTGTCGGAGGTTGACCTCTGACCTGCTGGGGTCGTCTCCGGCCGGCGGACTGTCCGTCTCGCGGGCGGAGCGTGGCGTCAGGGGCACGTCGTCACAGCGACCGGGTCTCCTGCCGGCCCTACGGAGGGGGGTGAGGCTGTGGGTGAGGTGGGGGGGGTCAGAGGGCGACGCCGCGGCGGCAGACCGCCGCCCCCCCGCCGCCGGCAGCTCCGCCTCCAGCTGCAGGTCGTCGTCTCCGAGCGCCGCCGGCTCGTCCGGACCTGAGGGCACAGAGAGCCGCGATTGGCCGGTTTCACTTCCTGGCCGATGGAGACGAGCGACGAAGACTCACTGCTGAGCTGCAGCCTCTTGCGGACGCCGGGCGTCCTGCAGGCGGCGCCGCGCCGCTTGGCGCTGAGGCGCTTGGAGGCCGACAGCTTGGTGAGGGAGTGCAGCGACTCGGCGCCGGGCGTCCTGCCGCTCGCCGGCGTCGCCGTGGCGCCGCGCATCACGGCCGGGTCCGGGGCCGGCAGGGCGCGGCGGGCCGGGCCCCCGGGGACCGGAGCCGCCGCCGCCGTGGGGGGCGAGCCGGGAGGGGGGAGAGGGAGGGAGGGGGGAGGAGGACCGGGGAAGTCCAGCAGAGACGGGTCGACGGGTCGGAAGGTTCTGGAATCCCAGGACAGTTTGACGTAGAAAGTGTCTCCGTCCTCAGAGACGGGAAACGGAGCCGAGACGTCCAGGTGCCTCACCTGCAGGGGGAGGGGCTTCAGAGGTCAAAGGTCAACAACCAGAACACAGACGGGAGCAGAGAAAGGGTTAAAAACGACCGAAAATATAAAAATGATGAAAATGAAAAAAAATACCCTGAGGGAGTCAAAGACGGGAAAATTACTGCAAAATAATACAAATTAAATTAAATTAAAATAAGTACATTACTTATTAGATAATTAATTATTAATAGGAATACATAAAGGATTATAGAACAAACAAAATAGGAAAAAATTCATTTAATTAAGAATTATGTAAAAAATAAATACAAAGATTTTAATAATATAATGATAAAGATTTAAAATACGCAAGAAATAAAAAATGCACCAACTCTCATTAAATGTTTTTGCATAAAACTTTAATCGTATTTTTATCTATTGTTTATATTTGCCATGGAATAAATTTCTTTAACCAGAGTCTGGATGGGGAGAATAAGAAAAGTACTAAAACCTTGTAAGGTGAGAACAGAAACACAAACTGACCCTCCGTCTGTCAGCCCGACGTTTGGTCAGAGAGGAGAAACCTGATTGGACAACAGGTGTGAATCCCTGATTGTTGGGCATCAGGGATTCTGGGGACAAAACACTGATGTCATCTGACTATTGATAAGGAAAAGAAGCTGGACTGTGATGCTAGAGAGGACAGATAAGATCTACGTCTGTCTGTATGAGAGCAGCTTCACTGACATCATGATCAGATCATACAGAAACAATCTAGAGCAGAAGAGCGGCGAGGACAACGCTATAAGAGTCACCATCACATTTTCCATTTGCGATGGAAAATGATAAAATATTCAACAAAATAAAACAATAAAATGTGAAGAATCAGAAAAAAGTTTTGAATGAAAATAGAAGAAAAATAAATCACTTTGGTTTAACATGATTAACTTTTCATATATACATCTTTAAAAAAAAAAAAAAAAATCAAAAAAATATTTTTAAGTAAATTCATTTGATCCATTTGTTTAATATTTGTTTGACTTTTAAAATTTGCTCTCAAATCGATAAAGATTTTTTTGTAAATATTTTGGTAATAACAGTATTTTAAACATAATTTACAGAATATAATCATCCACCAAGTCTTGAAATGTCATTAATTTGAAGTTGAAGAATTGATTTATAGGATCTTATTTTTATCCATATATTTCCTGTTTAAACTGTATCTTTAAGTTTAGTTGATTATGTAAAATTTACATTTGAGATGAAAGTAGATTATGTTCTTCATTCAGACGTCGAGTTAAAGTCAACATGTGTGTTTTACAGTGTGTCTGAACGGCGCTGGTCACCTGGACGGGTCGGAGGACGGACTCGGCGTTGACCTCGTCCTCACAGCTGCCGCCTTCGTAGAAGAAGACTTCCTGCGGGTGAGGGCTTCGGCCCAGCAGCTTCAGTTTGCTCGGCGGCACTTCGGACACCCGGACGAACCACCGGACAACGACCTTCTTCTGGGCGCCGCTCTCTGGAACGGCAGCAGGTCAAAGGTCAGCTCGCTCCGACCCAGAGTCAGCTGGTTCAGTTCAGATCTGGTTCCTGGAACCGACCGTCTGCGAACAGCCGCAGGACTCGGGCGACGTACGGGTTGTCGTCATCGTCGCCCTCAATCAGGATGTGCTGCCCGGCGCTGATGACGGTGGACCGAGAGAAACTGTCCGTCCTGATGGAGAGGGAGCTGGAGACGGAGAGGACAACAGAGAAACGGGGAAAAAGGAGGCCTGTAGTGATACAATAATCTCATGGTACACGATATTCTGCCCACGATACAATATATATTGCGATATTCGGCTACCGATACAATTCTATACACTTTTGCGAGTTTCTGAAAGGTTTTAGAGGGACAGAGTGATTTTGGTGACATTTTGTGACTCTTTAGAGTTGGACTGAATTAATTTAACTGAAAACTGATTAACTGGTAGCGACTCTCACACGGAACCTGTTTAAAGCTGCAGCATCTAACCTAAAAAATACATTTTACATACGTATTAAAACTTTCTCTGTCCTAACATGAGACAGATAATCTCTAAAAAATAATCGATCTCCTCCCTGTTCTGCATAATTACTCCTCTCAGTCAGAAACAGCCAATCAGAACTAGCAGTAACCAGCTAGCCGCTATGCTAACAGGAAGTTTTCATTCAGTAACTCTGGATTGTTTATTGTAATGGATCCTGTTTTTGCCTTTGAATGTTAAGTTTTATACTTGAACTTTTCGGTATCGGTAGAATAAAACCTGATCAGCACATCCCTAGTTGAAACAGTCCAAACTGTAGCTGACATGCATTAGTAAAGTAAATAAAGTGAACCAAGTTCCTGCTCTGAATAGTTTGATACCTTTTTAACCTGAACATCTGAAGGAATCACTCTAAGCCTGATGACCTGGTGAAGCCAGCAGTGAGGGAACAAGGTGACAGTTGGACGTTACGATACTTAAGGATGAATAGCGATTTTTTTCTATTAAAGAAAATACATATATATCGTGAAATCGATTTTATTATATAGCCCTAGTAAAAAAAAAACAGAAAAAAGGAAAAAACAAATGTTACACTGATAAAAATGATTTAGTTGTAGTTATTATGGCCTGAAGAGACGAAGCTGTTCACACAGTGCTGCATCCAGATATATTCACAGAAAATTAAGTGGCAGGAAAAAAGAAAACAGGAAACAAATGAGAGTAAATGCTGCGTTTCATATAGAAAATCAAGGCCTCATGGTCTCGTAGTGGAGAGAACCTAATGCTGTCTGAGGTCCAGCTTGATGTTTCAGGAGAACCGAGTCAGCAGCTGCTGTTTGGGTCCAACAGGTTTGATCAAGTCTGAACTCAGTGGATGAATCTGTTAGATCAGCTTTCATGTTCCAGCAGGACTGGACTCATAAACGTTGCCTTCATAATGCCAGTTATCCTTCCACTCAACTTTCCAGCTGTATGTTTGGGCCCAGTTTACTGAAGAGGTTCTTTTGAGGCCTCCAGTCCCTGTGAAGAGGCTCAGTAACTGTCTAATAATCTTATTTTTTCAGTCTCATGTAATATTTATGCTACCAGGTGATAAAACCACCCAGATAAAAGCGGTTATTCTTCTTCTCACCCATATTCTGAGGTTCTTAACTTCCTGTTGAAGCCGATCGGAGCTCCGCGCCACTCGTAGCTCCGTCTGACTCTCAGCCTGGTGAAATACTTCATCCTGTCGGTCCGGCTGGCGGCTCGGAACCGGAGCGGGAGGATTAGACCCGGTCCTGCTGCTCGGTGCGGGAGGAAACCTGGACTCTCCCTGTAGTTTAGTTAAAACCAGCTCCAGTTAGAGGCTCGGAGGAAGTGAGACGGAAACGAGACCGAAGTTCGCGGGAAAATTTCCAGCCCGCTCAGGTTTAAACAGCGCCCCTACCGGAGAACTTCTTCTTCTTCTTCTTCTTCTCTTCTTCTTCTTCTTCTTCTTCTTCTTCTTCTTCTTCTTCTTCTTCTTCTTCTTCTTCTTCTTCTTCTTCTTCTTCTTCTTCTTCTTCTTCTTCTTCTTCTTCTTCTTCTTCTTCTTCTTCTTCTCTCTTCTTCTCTTCTTCTTCTTCTTCTTCTTCTTCTTCTTCTTCTTCTTCTTCTTCTTCTTCTTCTTCTTTCTTCTTCTTCTTCTTCTTCTTCTTCTTCTCTTCTTCTTCTTCTTCTTCTTCTTCTTCTTCTCTTCTTCTTCTTCTTCTTCTCTTCTTCTTCTTCTTCTTCTTCTTCTTCTTCTTCTTCTTCTTCTTCTTCTTCTTCTTCTTCTTCTTCTTCTTCTTCTTCTTCTTCTTCTTCTTCTTCTTCTTCTTCTTCTTCTTCTTCTTTCTTCTTCTTCTTCTTCTTCTTCTTCTTCTTCTTCTTCTTCTTCTTCTTCTTCTTCTTCTTCTTCTTCTTCTTCTTCTTCTTCTTCTTCTTCTTCTTCTTCTTCTTCTTCTTCTTCTTCTTCTTCTTCTTCTTCTTCTTCTTCTTCTTCTTCTTCTTCTTCTTCTTCTTCTTCTTCTTCTTCTTCTTCTTCTTCTTCTCTTCTTCTTCTTCTTCTTCTTCTTCACAACTTCAGACTGGCGTATAGATTAGATGTTCCTTACCACTTATCCATCCATCCACTTTCTTGACACCCTTTGTCCTCAGTGGGTCAGGAGTCCTGCTGCCTCTCCAGCTGACATTCCGGGTGAGAGGCGGGTCACCTGGACAGGTCACCGGTCTGTCGCAGGGCATAATTACTGCATCCTCAGACGATTTTTAATATTTAATTTATTTTTATTTCTATTTAACTCTGATTAACATCTCTCTTTCCCGACTATACTTATCACATTCTAGAAAAATATGCTGCACTGTTTCTGACTCTCCACAATAACTACACAAACCTGTACTATGTTTATTAATTATTTTTAATTTAGCCCCGCATGTCCAAACCTTAATCTGGATTAAGGTTTCCTACATTCCCCTACTTTTTTAAAATTCTATAATAAAATCTTGCCTTTTCTTCTCTATCCCATAATTTCTGCCATTTCTTTTTAATACATGTTTTGCTTATACTTTTGACCACATTTTTGCTTATTTTGATATTAACCTCAACCTTATCCCTTTTTGTTGCACTCTTAGCAAATTTATCAACCAACTCATTTCCTAGTATTCCAATATGAGCAGGAATCCAAATTAACTAAATATGGGATCCATAATTTTTAATTCTGAATTCTGTTCTACTTATTAATGCATTACTTAAATCTGAACAAATCAATATATCCTTTTTCTTGTTTTCTCTGTTTGTTTTACAGCATGAAATGTCTGAATGAATGAGTGCTCATCCAAGACTGGTGATTCCATACTTTTTGCCAGGGGTTGTAATTATTGGTACGGTATTTTTGCTGATGTTTATGTGATATTTTGTAAACTCCAAATGCTCTGGGTTGAATCTTCCTTACAACTGAGGTCCTGCAGTAACTTCTACTCCAGCTGCTCACCTCCAGCCCAGATCCCGTCTGGTAGAAACGTCAAGGTGAAGCAGAGCATGTGGTACCAGGTGGTACAGGGACTTTGAGCTGCATCAAGGTGACAATCTGGTACCATTTCTTTATCTCAGGATATCTGGTTCTGACCCAGAGCGGTGGGACCGACTCAGGCTGCTTGTAGTGAACCGGACATTTAGTCCAGCACTGGAGCAACTTGATAAAGTTAAAGTCAGAAGTTTTCTCACAGCCGAACTCTTTCTGTGATTACAACAGAAGGTTTTTTCCTGCTATCGCAAGAACAATTACGAAACATAAATGGAAACAGTTTTTCTAACTTTAACATCAGGCCTACGTTTTTATTAACAAGAGGATGCTAAAATATATCTTGCCCATAATCTGATAGTTAGAGAGCACAGATCTGAACAACATGGAGGCAGAGAAACTGAGAGTCATTATTATTAGACTAGTTTATTTTACTAATATATTTAGCTACATATTATTGTTGAGGGGCACAAGCAGGCCTCCCGACACACAGATGTAAAAAATACATTTAAAAATAAAAAATAAAAAAGGGAGGTGGAGGGTGCACAGGCTCAAGCCCCCCAGCAGATGGTGCATTTTAGCAAGGCTGCGGTTGGCGCAGTACTTCTCAGTCCTCAGGTCCCTTTGCTCTGCATGCTTTATTATTCTCTATTTCAGAACAACTGTTCAGGCTGTTCAGCTGAGGACCAGAGCTGAGAAACACTAGCTCTGTGTGACTAATGTTGCTCTTCCCTCCACCTCTGCTTTCCGCCAGATTTTATGTCCCTATGTATGAGTCAAACTTTTCAACTTCTCAGTTTATTCAGCTAGGATGATGAAATATTCCTCCTCAAACAGAAAACTAACATCAAAACTAAAATTGCTGCCAAGTACAATTTGTTGGGCACTGTATCAGTATATCTATAATGTTTGAGGTGTTAAAATAATAACAGATCTTATTCCCACGAATAAGAATATTTTTAATTCCATCAAATTGCTCTGAAATTCCTAAACAAAAAGAGTATGATAGTAATTATAAATGACTCAAAGTTAAAGGATTTAAAACTATATATTATTAACCATAGATTTGGGTTATGAGCTTTGGGGTCATTAAAAACTTTTAAGTTTTTAAAAGTTACTTGTTACATTAAGTATCATATATGAAATTGTTGTTTATATATATATATATATATATATATATATATATATATATATATATATATATATATATATATATATATATATATATATATATATATATGATAAAATAATATTGCACACAAATTAATCTTAAGTATATTGTGTGTCTCATGTTTCATATTCTAAAATTGCTTACATATTTCTTTCAGAAGAGATTTTGGACCAGAACAAGTCAGAACTGGAGTCGTTTCAGTGTGAAAAATGAAAGAGTTCATCTGATCTGTTCTGCATTCCTTTCTGTTACCAAAGCTTCTCAGTGATCTGCTGACACACAGCCTGACGTCTGTTCACTGTTCAGTTCTGTAAATGTTCTGGAAACTCTGGTCCTCTGGGGTTTTTTTGTCTCTACCAGGGTGAAAAACATTTGACTGAGACACTGAGATGACTGAAACAATGACAAAGACAGCAACAGCTTAAAGCAGAGCAGAGTAGGAGACTAATATATGTTAATATATGTAAACGTTTCTCGGTTGCTGCAACTGTTAGAGATGTTTTGATATTATCATTATCAGAGCACTTTAGTTCATATTCAGTCTAATGTTAATCAATAGTTAATTAACATTCAGTCTATAGATTATTGTGATTTTCAGTTTAAAGTGTCTCTTCCTTCTGTGTGTATAAACTGACCTGAAGGCCACGTCTGCCTGTCCATCTTCATGTGAAACAGTTAACTGTATGTTTCCCAGACCTTAAATTACATTTCCACAGGTTCCTTCTTATCAACCGGAATACTCCCTATTTTAGAAACTGCCTGTGTGCAGTAATATATATTGTCTCTTCTGTCTTTCTTGGCTATCCTCCCTGTTTGTGCTTAATAATAAAAGACGAGCTGTCTTTTCGAGGTTACAGCTCGAAAAGCTGTAACCTCGGCTCCTCCAACGGCTTGGAGGAGCCGTTTGTTGAGTCGTCTCCTTTTGCAAAAGCTTTGTCATAAAATTCACGTTGTCTGTGGTTCTTTGAATGAAGGTTCAAAATACCCAGCAAACGTTCTGGTTTGCTGCTTACAGGGTTAAGTTACAGATCGCTAGAGATCAAGTTTCCCTTCCCCCACAGGGAAGTTTGTGCAAACAATGAGGAAGCCATTTGACTCCTCCTTCCTGGAACATTTCCAACTCATTTCTTATCTCTGTCTGCCATTTTGAGCCATCGAAAGAAGCCAAACAACTGAGCCATGAGCTCAGTTCAGTTCAGTCAGAAACTAAGGTGCTATGTGTAAAAAACTTCATCACAGCTGCCTTTCAGGCTACTTCCGGTGGCAGTTCTCAAGAAGCTGGTGCAGTAATTTAAAAAAAAATTATTATATTATAATATGGGAATTTTAAGAGAAAATACAGAGTTCCCCAGCCAAAGTGAGAGACTTGTCGCTTCCAGGGTGAAAAACACAACCCAGATTAAACATTCATTAACATGATCCTCATCTGAACCAGCAGTCTGCAACCTTTACTATCCTAAATGCCAGTTTGAATGAAAATAGTTTAGAGCCACTAATTTTACTTGATCTTCTGCAAAAGGTCAACTTAAAATATTTTGATAAATATCTACAGGAAATTATATTTCTAAAGCTGCATTTTATTTCCATTTACAGGTTTTAAAACAAAAACTAAAAAAAACTAAATCTTTACAAAAACATGATGAATACATCTTATTTACAAAAATAAAACAACAACATACACGCAAAGCTTGACATATTACTGGTGCTTTATTGTCATTCTGTTGTAGAAAAGCAATGCAATTATTTCATGAAAAAAGTGGAGAACTTTACACATCACATTTTCCTAAAAAGAGGAATGAATCACATCAGGAATGTGACAATGAAGGAGCTGTTATCAGAGTATGTTTAACCAGGTTTCTTTAACTGTGATCATTATAAATTTAGTTGTTCATTAATCAGGGCTGCAGGTTGAAGCAGTTTGCAACCACATGGCTCAAATCCCAACCACAGTCCAAAAACAATAGAACTAAACCAGTCAAGATTCACAAATGCACAGAATAATATTTTGTTATCTTCATCTGACTCTTGCTTCCTGGAACATTAATGGGTTGTAAATACAATTATTAAGTATCCCTTTAACTGTCAGTAAACCCAGGGCAGTAAAGATTAGAAATGTGAATTTCTGGGAGAAATTATTTGTAATCATTTTTTTGTCTTCTAATTTGTTCTGTAGGCTTGTACTCATTTATATGTTTGATGTGGAGACAAGTGATTGGTGGTTGGTTTGTTTGATTCTACTTGGTTGTAGGTAGAAAAACTTGATTCTCAAGCCAGCGAAACAAATCAGCACTATAGGGAGGAGACTGACTAACTGATGATTTCAGTTTCGAGCAAGTTTCCCATCCCCCACCTCCTGTGGTAGGGAGACTGACTAAGCTGCAGTGGGGGATGGGAAACTGAACTGCTCTTCCAACATGCCGATTTCCTTTTAATGGCAGAATGATCAAGAGAAAATTCACCTTACAGAAGAGAATCTTTTTTTCCTATCGAAGATGTTTTCATCGTGTTTCTTGATTGGTTTGGCACTGACTGGACTTTCAATGACGACCGTCTGGTTTAAACCTGCCAGACATAAAAATAACCTGCGTTTTATTTTTAATCTCCTTTTCCATGACTCAGTTTTTCAAAAATTTGTCTTTTATGTTTTTCTCATGTTGGTGCTCTTTTTACTCTTTCCTTATGTGACGACTTAATTTTCAACATTTTGCTGAGCTGCTTCTGTTAGAGGCCTACATGAGGAAAGAAAAATGGTGAGTTATATTTTTGGTGATTATCGTTTAAGTTTTCTTACAAAAAAAACATCAAGGTTATTTGAGAACACTGTTTTCTTCTTTAGAACAAACCTATTCACAGCTTCAGTCCAGATATTGTAGGTCATGTAATAACCAGGGCCGGCCCAAGACACAAGCAAACTAAGCAGCTACTTAGGGACCCAGGGGAACAAGGGGTTCCATAAGTGGAACAGATTTTTTTATTTGCTTTTTTTAGTAATCTTAACAACACACATTTTCATAATAAAGTTTTTTTTATATATATATATAATAACATATATAATCCAAGAGCACACATTTTATGTCTGAAAGCAGGACTTCATCTCTTTCTTCTCAATACTTGTAATGATTTTACTCAAAACTTCTCCTTGTACTGACACTGAAGCCTTCTAAGGAGACTTGGTCCTTAGGTACACATTGCATATTGATCTGTTCAGCTAACGTAAGACTGTAACAGACAGGCTTCAAGGTGTAGAAGTTGTATCGGTGCTGCCATAATGCTGTACTTGGTTGGCTAAAAGGTTTTCATAATGGATGTGTTTATTGACTTTATTTTTTTCATTCACTAAACACAAAGAAAGCAAAGCAATAATACTTACACCAGCAGACAATCCTTTGTTCTTATTGATCCTACGACGGTTGAGCTGCAGGTCGTGAACAAGCTTTGATCCAAGCAAGACTTTCCGTTTCAGATTTTGGAAATCTGTGAATTTTAGTTCCTCAAATACGATCAGGATACCTGACATCACCTGTACAGATTCACCACTGACAGTGGACAACCATTGTTTTTGAGTCCTGACGCAAAAACCTTCTGTCGGTCTGCTAGTCCACAATGTCAATCAGCTTGAGTTTACTACTGTAGCTTGTGTTTGTGAGATGGTGACTCACGTGGTAGCTGCGCTGTGACGTGAAATGGGCATTAGCCAATGAAACGCGGCCCCTGTGGTAAGGTCCATTATCATGCTTGATTCTCTTTCATAGTGCCACACAAAGCAGAGTGGAGAAGAAGAAAACACAACGGTGCCAAAGTTTGTTTTTTAGTTATGTATTACTCCTGATTTCTGTATTATTCTTCACCTTTTATAGTAGACTGTTCCATAATAAAAAAATAAATCTGTCGGTTTGATTCTAAAATGTTCAAACATGTATTGCACTTTTCTACAAGGAATACATATAAGCAAATTATTCATTTTCAAATATAACACTTTCCAGATCTCAGATAAGACATTACAGTTAAATAAAACTATTATGTTTTAAGGATTAACTTTAATCAATCAAACCAATTTGCTCAGGAATAAAGGAAATACTTTAGTAAACCAAACATTTTACAACTAGATATTACCTGTCTGAATAATATCGGTGTTTAACTCCCACTCATTGGGGAAAGCTAGCGGAAGTTTTTTATAACAATGTGCCAGGAGTTGGGCGTTCTCCTCCGTGTCACTTTTGACCGGCGGAGGCTCTGCATTGATGAAAGAAGTGAGGCAGCTTGATGTCTTTTGAGGTGAGTTTATTTCATACTCCTGGTGAACATCAACACTTTCCTCTCTCTTAATGAACCAAAACAGCTACATTTGTACCTGCGGCAAGTTACAACACTTACACCAGGTAAGGGCTGATCAAAAACAAGACAAACAAGAAACAAACACCATTTTCATAACCCAAACAGACAATAAATGATCCAACAAATATTTACATGCATGCAAATGATTAAAACTAAACTTATCTAAGGTCAATCAAAAAGTAACTGCAACTAAATCTAAATCCTAAGAGTGTTACCCTTCTCAGTGGAAGATGCTCCAAGAGCATTCGTCTCCCTTTCCGCTCCACCTGGCTGAGACACACCCAGAAAGGCCAGAACTCAAACTCAATCAACAATCAATCAACCAATCAACTCAAATTAAACCAATCAGAAACAAACTGACATTTTCCCCCACATTCTCTGAACAGGAAAGATGATCAGTCTCCCTACCCTAAAGAATATTTACTAAATGTCACAATGTAACTGAAATAAAGAACACAAAACACATTTAAACAGTAAATAAATAACATGTCAATGATCAATATGGGATGGAAACCCTGGTCTCCATCACACTCCGGTATACCGAACCTGGAGTGCCTGGCCGGCTGACAGCAGAAAGGTCCAAAAATGTCAGAGAAATATTGCAATTAAGTGATGTATTGATGAACCGAGCAGATATTTGAGACATACAACGCCACATTCTTGCCTAAAAATGTAAAAAATCACGTTGTGTCAATTAAAGCGTAATATAGCTAAATAATGTGCGGCTCTTCACCGCCATTGACGCTCTGCCTGAACGCCCAGTTGAGACCCGTACTGAAATATTATGGGATATTGTGGGTCGTGAAGGATCCACGGGACCTATCCTTCAGATCTGGATAAGGATAAGGATGCATTTGAAGGAGTCTTCAAATTCAGACAGGCCTTGTCGCCACCCTATGACCGAAGTGGCCTACAAATCCGTCCTTCAAAGGATGCAGATCCTGAATTCGGACACAGCTTTAGTCTCTGTTCGCTTAAGAAACATGGAACTGCCTGCCTTTTTGGCATAGTCACCTGGCAACCTCTCAGCTAATAGAATGAAAGTTTTGTACTGGGTGTGTTTGTTTTGAGAACTAAAGACATGAAATCCTGTTTTCAGACTAAACAGGTATGTTCTTGGATTATAGCAGGAAAACTCCACCAAGCGAGCAGAAACTTTTACAAGTGAAGATTTGCTCCAAGCAGAGGTTAAGAGTAAGCGCAAGGAGGAGTTTTGAGTACAGTCATTTTGAGAAGAAAGATATGAAGTCCTGCTTTCAAAATGAAAATGTAAGCAAAAGTATTACACGTTTTAAGAACAAAAGACATGAAATCCTGTTTTCAGACTGAAAGTATGTACTCTTGGTTTATAGCAGAAAAATCCCCCTGTAATATCTGAAGATGTAGAAATCATTCTTAATAAAGAATGAATTGTTTGTGGGGTTCCCAGGGTAGCCGTGGTAGGTCAGAGAAAATGATCTTGGTAGTGAACTTGAAGGGTTCAGTTCAAACATTTATGCTACCATCTCTGAATTTGTGTGAAACTGAGTTTTCACTTTAAATGAGTTCCTCGTGGTTGGCTCTAAACCACGAAGCCAGATGTTTTGAAGCCAACAACTTGGAGGGTTTTTGGGCTTCAAAATAAAGTGAAGTAGAGCAGGTGGTACCGGGACTTTGATAAAGTTTGATAACAATCATTCAAACTTCTCAGTGTTTGACATTTCCTAGCAAAATGTTTTTACCTCAGGCTACATGACTACTGCATTGATATAGCAATGAGCTGCTCTAAGCAATATGTTGCTTGCTGCTGAGCATTATAATTTATGTGGCAAAAATAAACATTATTTTTATTAACTTATAGGTTATGTGAAACGTCTCCTATTAAAATTATTTGAAGGCTCAGAATCAGTTCAATACTGGTCCACATCCTCAGGTGAAAAAGACTCACCCGATATAAATAAAACATTGTGAACAATCTTATTACAAAAGCACATCCAGTACATATGAAGCAATTTTTCTCGGTTGGTAGTGCACGTGTGACTCCCACAGGACATGTGTGTATTTGTCTTGACATGAGCTCAAACTGCGACTACAGTAAGGATTATGCTTAAAAATTATAATGGGTAAGACAGGCTAGCTGAAAAGAAAAACTGAAAATACTGGTGAAAAGAAAACAACTCCAGGACAGCACTATTTAAATAATTGGAGGATTCCATATAAGGGATATTTTCCCCTTATTTGCCATCACTCCATGGTGAATTTGAGATCTTATCATGTGGAATTAGGATGATTAACAAAAATCCTATATGTTTTTCAGTTTTTCAGAGTGAGGTGCAGAACTTTTAATTTTTTATAACACTATTGCGATGAATAGCATTTAGAACTGCACTGGTCCGATGTCACTTTGACAAGGTGGTGAACAGCGCCACCTAGTGACCATCAACGTCCAGTTGTTTTCTGGCAGAAATTATTTGTTTCTTCCAAAGCAACTCAAGTCCATTTTTCTTTTATTATGCTCCTAAATTATAAATATCCCTAAAAATGTCATTAATGGACAGACTTGATGTAAAGAACTTTTCTTTCCCACATTTTTGAAAAATTAAGAATCTACACTGTAATCTGCAAATAAGTCAAAGGCAAGGCAACTTTATATATATAGCACCTTTCAGCCAAATACAATTCAAAGTGCTTGTACAAAAAAGTTAAAAACAACACATAACAAGAAAATAATAATAATAATAATAATAATAATAATAATAATAATAATAATAATAATAATAATAATAATAACTCAGAAAAGTATTTTTTTTTTCAAAAATGTTACTCAAGTAAATGTAACTATGTACTACCCAACTCTGGTGGACAGACATATTTATAAAACAGCACCACCCTTCTCATTAGGATGAACAAAGAAAACAATAATTGACTTATAAATTAAAATGTGTTATTGCAATTTCAGGTTAGGTAAGTGTTTAAGTGATCCTCAACCAGAAAAAGCTTGAGAAACGCTGACATATATGTTAAGAAAAGCAATCATGTTAAGTAAAAGTGTAAATGTAAAAGTTGCTGGCAAAAATATAAGAGTTAGATTATCTGCTTTTAAAGACACATGTTTAAAGAGTCAGACATAAGGCAGAAGACATTTCCACTCTCCAAACCACCACTTGATGTTGTTACATAGAGTTTTTACAGTTTTGAAAATGTGGTTGTGTTATTGTTTATGCATTTGTTTAAATTTTCCTTTTTGTCCCATCTTACTACAAGAAAAATGTCCTTAAAGGAAGAATAATGAATAACACACTGATCATGATAATTTTATCATTTTTATGTTGACATAAAAAGGAGGAAATACCTTAAAATAGATGATTTCAAGATTTGACTTTCTGAAAACATCCATCCATCCATTTTCTTGACACCCTTGTCCCTTGGTGGGGTCGGGAGGGTTGCTGGTGCCTCTCCAGCTACTTTCTGAAAACAATACAAGCTGAATGTTTTTCTTTCTAGGCAGAATATTTTCTGACAATATAATAATTTTTTTAATCGTAAAAACATTAGAACATCAGAAAATTTCAGGTGAGTTGAATAAAGGGACATTTGGTTTTGTTCAAAAAGTGGCAAATGACTTACACTGACAGTTGTAGACAAATAACCAAGGTCTGTCTTCCTCTTCTTGGTAGTGATTGGCAAACACCTGGAGGACTAATCTCTGTCTCTTTCTGTTTTTATTTTTATTTTTTTAATTGTGTAAAGCACTTTGAAATGCCTTGCTGCTGAAATGTGCTATACAAATAACATTTGATCGATTGATAGACTGAGGCACATGATACAAGTGATACAGGTGTGGAGTCGGGTGGAGATCATTTGTAAACACAAGGGTTAAAAAACATGGCGGTGCCCAGTTAAAGGGACCGAAATGAAGCTTATGGCAGCCCGTTTTAATATACAATCTGTTTTACCGCACTTACATTTCATTGAAGTGTACAATCTACTTACATTTTAGTAAGTGGATTCGGATTCTACACTTATTTTCTAGTCAAAATAATTGTATTTTAACTAGAAAAAAATACATATTTGAGATATAATTGTTATAGCATTGCTTATATCTTGAATCGGAATTCTCCCTATCAAAATGTCACTTCTTTGCTTAGCATTTCTAAAGTTCAATAAATCAATGAAAAAGAGAATAAACAAAAATATATTTGAAAATGCAACATTTTCAGCTTTCGAATGAGTGAACAGTAGCACTTTTAGCTATTTAAAGCTGTTTTAAAGTTCATTGTTTGTTGAAAGTGAGTAATCAGGAAATTCTTTACAGACTATCTTCAAGTGCATGAAGTTTTGCGTTACCTATATATGCCACAAATTATATATGCAATTTATATGCCATTAAATTGTAACTAATGAAAAGACTTTAATGGCTGTGTGATCCGTCCATTGACAAATGATGTCATTTGAGATACCTTGAAACAACTTTTGACTCGTCAAAATGTAGTTGAAGCTGTGTTGAATTATTATTCTTAATAGTCCGAATCTAATTGCATATATCTTAGATTACCATTCCGGATATTCAAAATGTAGTTTTTTTCTAGTTAAATGCATTTTAGAAATGCAGAACATGATTACGGATAGTCAGACGACACCGATTTTATGTTAAAACGGCTTGCCATACTTTTTTCATTTCTTCTTTCATTTCGTCATTTCCCTTCACGCCGCAAACTCGGTAGCGACAGTTGTTTGGTCAATTGCTAACTATAAGGTTGGTTAATATACATGTTTGCAATCAAATAAATTGAGTTGAAATTAGCTGGATAATCTGTTTTACTAGAAAAGAAACGCGCAGAAAAGTGTCCGTGTAACAACTCAAGCTAGGCATGCTAAGCTAAAGACAGTGTGGTGACGGACTTTAACATGTGTCTAGATTAGAGTTTGGTGGCTGATTTAAAAACATGATTCAGTAATAAATGTGCAGTGTATCTGGGGGGGGGGATCAGCAAATAGATAAACTTTACCGAGTGAAACCTTCTGTACGCAGCTGACAAGCTAACTAGCATGTATCCTGCTAAGGTAGGCTAACACCTAGCATAAGTGTGCGGTGAAAACACGGTTTATTAACCCGTTTGTTGAACCGACAACAAAAACGGCAAATTAACAAAATATTGTCCGATGTAGCCTTACAGCTCTGAAGCTATCAACTCGTTGTCACGGTGTTCCGTTATGATGTTTCACGTTAGAACAAAAAACAACAAAAAAAATCACTTTACACGTTCAAAAATGTTAAGAGAATTATTGAAATAATTGAGGCTGCATTAAAGCGTCGTTGCTTTCAGTGGAGTAACGAAAATTTATCTGAAAAGTGTGTAGTTAAAATATAGGCCTTGAACTGTTATTGTTTTATAGTATAATGTTATGTACATTCGGTTTAGTAGCGTTAATGGAAATAACGTATTACTGAGCGAGCTGTGGTCATTGTACCACCAACTAAAACGACAAGGTAACAAAATATAAACTTGTGTGGCCATCCTCACCGAGATGAGAAGCTAAGCTAATAGCTTAGCCAATAGCTTGGCTAATAGTTAGATTTCGGATATTTTGACAAAATGAGTTTCGTCCATCACGGCACGATGAATGGACAAAAAGCTGGATCATATTCTGAACACAGAAGCTTAAACCTACAATGTGATGTTTTTATTTTCCTCATTTTCCTCCGTCTTAGATACCTGCTGTGAACAACTTGTATCTTTCTTTATACAAAAGGAAAACAGGAAAATGAAACAAATTTGAACAGATTTGTAAAAGTGAATTATTCTGGTGTAAATTGAATAACTGACTTATTTCTTCTTTCCTAGACACAATCAATATGGGCACCGTGGCAAAGTGTCTCATCCTTGCAGCGGCAATCACCCAAGTAAAAGTAAGTAATATGTGAACAAATTTGACAGCGAGTCCAACTTAGACTCTGCCTCAGGGACATTTTCTGGGTTACAGTTTGTGTCAGACTGGTGGAAAGATGTTTGTGGGCAACATGTCTTGCCAAATTTAATTGTGTTCTAAAGCAGAAATTTCCAAAGTGGGTTCTGGAGGCCCGGCATCCTGCATGTTCTCTCCCTGCTTTAGCGCACCTGGATCAAATGATGGCTCGTGAGAAGACCTAAGAGGAACTTTGACAAGCTGAAAAGGTTGTTACTGCCACCAGGAAGAGAATAAAGCATGCAGGATGCCAGACCTCCAGGTTTGACTTTGGACTAGGGGTTGAACGACTACATATTTTTTAAGGTCGACTACATCGTGATAATAGTCGAGTCGATGTCGACTAGTCGCTGTGACGTCATAGTGACATAAGCGCAAAAACCCTTCACAACGACTTGGAGGCTTCAGCAGCTATTTTCACTGCAAATATTGACCCCCCTCCCTTTTCCCGCTTTTACTTAGTCTAAACAGATGATTCTTCGTGAGCAGCAGAGAAAAGTTTGTTGCACAAAGTTGGTCTGACTTTTTGTTTCCAAACATCGGCTGATGCTGATGATCTCTGATAGCTGCTGGTATAGGAGTCAAATTATCACACTGACCATAATGGAGCTTTTGGATCATCACAAACCAAACTTATTATGAACGGATCCCGTTTGGTTACAGTTGAATTCAGCAGAGCCTCCAGCTGCTCCTCCAGCTGCTCCTCCTGCTGCTCCTCCAGCTGCTCCTCCTGCTGCTCCTCCTGCTGCTCCTCCAGCTGCTCCTCCTGCTGCTCCTCCTGCTGCTTCTCCAGCTGCTCCTCCAGCTGCTCCTCCAGCTGCTCCTCCTGCTGCTCCTCCTGCTGCTCCTCCTGCTGCTCCTCCAGCTGCTCCTCCAGCTGCTCCTCCTGCTGCTCCTCCTGCTGCTCCTCCTGCTGCTCCTCCAGCTGCTCCTCCTGCTGCTCCTCCTGCTGCTGCTCCAGCTGCTCCTCCAGCTGCTCCTCCTGCTGCTCCTCCAGCTGCTCCTCCAGCTGCTCCTTCAGCTGCTCCTCCTGCTGCTCCTCCTGCTGCTCCTCCAGCTGCTCCTCCAGCTGCTCCTCCAGCTGCTCCTCCTGCTGCTCCTCCAGCTGCTCCTCCAGCTGCTCCTCCAGCTGCTCCTCCTGCTGCTCCTCCAGCTGCTCCTCCAGCTGCTCCTCCAGCTGCTCCTCCACCTGCTCCTCCTGCTGCTGCTCCTCCAGCTGCTCCTCCAGCTGCTCCTCCACCCGATGAGCAGCAGGAGGTTCTGCTGATCAGCAGCGGCTCTGAACCGACATGCAGACGGAGGCAGAGATTCGGCTCCATCAGACCCTCAGGGTGAAGCTGGACTTCGTTTCCAGATGTTGTCAAACCATATTTTAATAAGAGCGTAAAGCTGCCAGGTTGGAAGCTTCAGCAGCAGGATGACGCTGATCAGCTGGGGGATAAAAAGCCTGACATCATGTCGCACGTTACTCTAATAGTCTTTTATTTATTAAAGTATTTTTTCGGCACTAGTTTATTTGACAGCAATCCGACTGTAAGGGGTCAGAGAGCAGAGAGAGATATGATGGACCCAGAGACTGGAGGACAGGAGTCGGACTCCTGGTACCGCGAGCTGAAGTCTCTGTATGCGGCGCCGTGTTAACCACTGCGCCGCAATGCTCCTATTGGGAGCCTAAGCTGTAATTTACAGCTTCTCTTTGTTAAATTATTTACATTTTTATACAATTTGAGCTTTCTGACGACTCACCTAGTCCATCTTCTTTCATTTCATTGGAAAAATATATTTTGCCACGTGATGCGACTCGTCGACTGGCCCAGAAAAAAGTCATTGCAGAGACAAGAATCAACTAGTCGACTAATTGGTGCAACTCCTAGTCTGGACACCCCTGTTCTAAACCAAGGCTGCGGAGGTCCAGTCCTCCAGAGTTCCCATCCTGCAACCTTCAGACGCCTCCCTGCTCCAACACACCTGGATCAACTGAATGGCTCGTTACCGGGCCGGTCAGAGCTGCTCCCGGTCTGCTGGAGTAAGGATGCATCTAAAAGTTGGTCACTCTGGAGGACTGGACCTCCGCAGCCCTGTTCTAAAGCAATAGCTCCAGGCTAACACTGTTCAAGTGGATTGATTACACAAATAAGTTAAATTGTGTTTGAGTATGTCATAATATAGTCACTACACATCTGCAGTCGGTAGAACTTGCTGAACTTCTTGCAGCAAGCAGATCTTCAGTTCAAATCCCAGGATGGGTCTTTCTGTATGTTGTTTGCACTTACAGCCCAAAAAGCATGACTATTCATCTGAAAAACTTTAAAAACAAAACTTTTATTCGTTTCCATTTTACAATTAATTGAAATTTCAGACCTGATTCTTGTCATTTAAAATTGTTTTTTAGTTATTCCAAAGCTGAAGGACCTTTTCTGCTTTCTCACATAGTTTTTTTTCTTGTTCAGGCAAACTACACCTGCTTAGTCTGCACCTCCTCAGAGGCTACAAACATCAGAAGCGTTTATGACGATCATATCAGTAAAGGCGACTTCTGGTACCGAAATGGTTTAGCGTTGGCTCCCTGCGACACGTCCGCCATCTTTACATCCTTCACTAAATGCTCCGTGTGCCTCGACCACTCAGCCGGACCAGAGACCGTCCTTGTGGTTCTGTGGAACCTGACAGGCAGCGAGAAGCTGGTATTGGAGAGTGATCATGGCTCCATCAGCTTCAACAAAACCGGTAAGAAAGTCCACAAATATTTTAATATTTAACATTCCTGCTGGCTGGACAAGACAGAACATGTTGATCTGAAATCTGTTGCTGTTTGAACTAATCCTGGTGTTTCTGTTCCAGACTGTCCTCGACCCGAACGCATCAGTGAGTATTTACCCATTTACACACTTCGCTGATACTTAATAATCTAATATTTAACAGAATTGTACCTGATCAAACGCCATTTAATACACAAACGGAGTGACATTGTGTGAACTTTAGCATCTCTACCTTTACTAAGGTGTTTCAGATGAAGCTCTGAAATGTTTATAGATCAGATGCAGGAAAAACCGAAGTTTGATTAAAATAATCTGGCTGCTTTCTGGATGAAATTACAAATATTTCTGTAAAAACCAATATTTTTCTCTTTGCTTACAGGCACCACTGAACCTCACATCACCAAACCCAACAATGACGGTAAGTTTCTTTTTCCTTCCTTGTTTTTAACAGTTTTAATTTCCTACTTTATTAAAGAGAAAAACATGAATCTTTAAGATTTAAGAATAAAACAGTCTTCTCTTTCACTCAGGGGAAGCAGAAGTCATTTCATTTCGCCGTTTTGCTTCATTGTCTTCATCTGCCTGGTCATTATGATCCTATTCAAATGTAAATCCCAGAAGGTGAGTATTTCAGTTGGTCTCAGAGTTTTTCTTAATAATGACAGATTTCTTCTGTTGAGCATCAGACATGAGGTGAATGATCCGCTGAACATTAATGTCTTTTTGGGAACTTTTGGTTCTTCAGACTTTATCTCGGGTCAGCAACTCCAGGCCTGGAGGGTTTCCTGCAGCTTTTAGATGTAGCTCTACTTAAACACAGCTGAGTCAAATAATGAGGTTGTTAGCAGGACTCAGGAGAACCTGACTAATATTTCTTAAATGGAGATGTCCGAGACGGATGTTTTGATGTTGAGCCATTTAAAAATAAACATTTGCTTTTATGTTTATGTTGCCCTTATAAGGGTAGACCTCTAGCTAACACCTGAGTTGAAAATAATCTTGGTCTCATTCAGGTGAAATAGTTTAGAGGTTTGAATCCCTCAGCAGAGGCTCCACTCAGATCATTAAAGTGTTTCTGGAACAATGGAGCAGAAGACTGGAGTTTAGCTTCTGTTTATCAGACTTCCAGGTTTATTATTTAGTCGGTAATTAACTGAAAGTTTCTGTTTTTTACAGGACACAGACTAGCAGCAGCAGCTTGATGTCTGAAGACCTTTGACCTCACAGAATCTGGTTCTTCCATGTCCAGAACATTCTCTCTCTCTCTTTATCTGCTGCTCTGCTGTTAGTGTTTTTAATCAAACTCTAAAGACTTTGCACACTATTTAAACATTTCATCAAATCTTTAGATTCCAGATGTTTTACATAGTTACGGTTGATTATTATTTCTATACCAATTCACAACAAATCTCAAGGCACTTTACAAAAAAAACATTTAATTTCTATCTCGCATACATTCCAGTTAATTGGTTCTGGTTCTACATTCCACATCAATCCTTCATGCTGAGCTTGTAGCTACAGTGGAGAGGAAAATCTCCCCTTTAACAGGAAGAAACCTGCAGCAGAACCAGAACCGGCCGAGTCCAGGCAGACGTCTGCCTTGATCAACTGGAGAAACGCTGAGCTGAGGCAAAAATACCTCCAACACTCTTAACACTGTAAACATTAATGTCAATGTATTTCTAGATTTTAGAAAAATCTTTCAATATGATTAAGATAAAAATACAGAAACATTCCCTAATGTGTGTAAGGTTTTTTTTTGTAAAAAAAAAAAAAAAATATATATATATATATATATATATATATATATAGATTTTAAGCTCTTTGTAAATGTTTTTGCTACGTTTTATATTTTTCTTTCTGCACTTTTTACTCTTGCATTATCCTGTAGGTGACATGGACAACATTGTTTTTCTTTTGCATTCCCACACAATCAATGGTCAAATACACCCTGATATATTTAGCATACAGTTTAAAATGAAAGAGCTCATACATTATAAGTATGATTATAATGTGTAACGTATTGTACATTATTAGCTATTTGGTACAAACAAAACTGATTGAATATTTATTAATTCACTGCATGTTTGTGTAAAGTTGAGATGGACCTTTACATGAAAACGGCTCTTTATTAACCATTAAACTACCAACACAATAAACACAAAACTGTCAGATAATGTCTGTTAAAATAACTTGAAATAATCCAAATAGCCTGGGTGTATTTTTTTTCTTTCATTCCTTTCTGTTTCTGTTTCTGTTTATATCTGATGGAAATGGATTGAAAGCCACGTTTGACCTGCTTAGGTTTTGCATTATGCATGTTTTTAACTTAAAGAGAAAGATATTAAACTTCAAACAAGATACTAACATATGTAGAAAAACATTACAGCAGAGAGACTCTCTGTATGCCTGCAAAAGAAAAACAATCCTCCATGTCCCCCGACAGGCACCGTACTGTCCAACTACAAATACTATTTTATATTTTTCATGTTATGCTGTAATCCGTCGGCTCCTCAAGTTTCTCATGATTGGAGAAATTCACACAAAACCAACAAATGTCCACATTTTTCCACGTTTCTGTATAATTGTGAGTTTATTCCAAATTTTCTGCAAAAATAGTCAAGATTGAGTTTAAATGATGCCAACTTTTACCTGCAGGTGGCAGCATTTCTTACTTTGACCTCAGCTTGACTGGATGTTATTGTCTGAGATCAACACAAGAAACTACAATCAAGATCTTTGAGTTCTTTAAAGAATAACATTCAGGTGTATTTATTTTGAAAGGAGGAAAATTTGTGGCAAAAATCCTTTCAAATATTTTTTAACTTGGAAAGAATCATGAAATACTGTAGAGCTGATTATGTAGCTAGAGACACTGGGATGGGATGCATGTTTATACTGTAACCTGGTGAAAATAAATACATATTACTCAGTTCTTCATCTTGATTTTAATCTATTATTAATGTATGTTTGTGTTTTTTAGCTATAGGTGTTGAAAATGTGTCATGTTGGTCAAAATAACTTACAAGCCAAAAATACAAAAAGATTTTATAAAACAGGTTTTTTTTAAACGTACTCAAAAAAACTAAGCATGAACTTTGAAAATGATCTTTTTTTTGTAGGAGCAGGATTGCAGATACAAAATGAAGTGAAAGCCTCAAGTTTGTTTATTATTTATTTATTTATTATTTTGGCCTCAGTTGAAGAAAACTAAAAAAATCTTAATTTATTCCCAACAATACAAACAGAAACTGTGTAGGTCTTCATTGAAAAGACTTGGATGCATCATGGTGAAATTTATACAGTAAAAACCAGAATTTTGTCCTACTTACCATGACAATCTAACATTTTTGTAGCTAAATTTTCATTTATAAATCAAACTTCTAATTTATTCTTGAATAATGATCAGTGGCAAAATAACATAATTTCCATTTCCTCAGCAAAAAGAAAAAAGTGACGAATAGAAAACTCCTGAGCTTCCAGAGTCTTAATTTTGATTTCTACAAATCTCTAAAACATTATCAGGAGTTTTTCACTTAATATTTCAGAGCAAAAAACATTAAGAAAATGTGAAGAATTAAGGTCATAAATCATTCTGAATAAACTTTAATTCAGCTTCAGATGGTTTCTGTTCATGGTTTTAGAGTCACATCAGGCAAACCTAATTAAATCACTTTCATATCGTCAAGTGTGACAAAAACAAACTGCAGAAGGCAGAGGAGACAAAAATGTTCATAGTTTGGAGCAAAAGTCGCGCTGTGGTTCCATCATTTTCACTAGTGGTCAAAATTATTATTTTAATTGTATTTAATTTCCATTCTGTTTATTATTCAACAAGCTGATCAGATCATCCATGTTTGTCAACATCAGGCTGAATACATTAAACGTTTCCTCTGCAGTGAGTTTTGAAATCGGGGAACATTTCACCAGTTGAAATCACCTGAATCAGACGCTAGAACCAGCACCATGCGTGAATTATTAATATATCCCACATTACTGTTTACATCATGATTTTTAATGACTTATCACCTGAACAAACTTATTTTAATTTCATTTATTTAATGGAAACACTGCAACTCCAAAAGATTTGTAATGGAAATGCAGCTGATGACGTTTCATCGCTGGTGTACAAACTTTTTGTCATAAGGGCAAAACCTTAATGAACAAAATCTAGTTTTGTTCATTAAAAGCAAATATAAAAATAAAAGAAAACAAGAATTTGTCAACTAAACGTCCAAATATATTTTTAATAAAACTCTAGAGAAGAAAATAAATGAAAAGTAATGATATTTGTTGAAAATGGACTAATGTAACTATGTGTGTATCACTTTAAGAGCTCAGCAGACCGTCTGAGTAATGTCTGCTGTGATTGGTTCATTGGAATTTCAGGCTACCAATAGCCGTTACTGTTGTTAAAGCACGTGTTCAGAGTTAGATTAGAGAGTTGAGACCGTTAAAGCTGTTTGTTCAAGAGCC